>JAMZAV010002081.1:0-141517 GCA_024449915.1 Sweltsa coloradensis
TGAAGAGGCCTACCCTACTACTGCATCATGGAAAATCTTAACTTGAGTTTCTTTTTCCACATCCTATCTACAGAGGAAAGGAAAGAAAAGGAGTTTACTCCAGATTTACCTCCGTCGCTCACCCCGCAATGTAGCTTCCCCGCAACCGGTGAAACGGAACAGACAGAGCACAACTGAGATAACGAATGCTTTTCTGTATAGCAAGACAGAGTATGCAGTGAACAAAACATTTCAGTCTGGACAGAACAGAAATCCTCTTAGAGGTAACGTAGATTAAACTAGCACATTCATCAGAAAAACAGAAACCAACGCCATGTACATGTACACAATGAAGAACAACAGACCGACTGCGAGTACGAGGCGGAGGCAAGACTGCCACTGCGCTGTGTGTACAGAATGAAGCCTGTGTAGATGGTAATCAAAAGGTATGAGGCGGGTAGGTCATATTGATATTGCACGTCAAGTGCATGGAAATTATTCAAAATCGTATTGATAATGTTACGTATGGCAGTAAGACGCGGTGCAAACGATGTAGAAGATAGTGAGGGTGAGATCATACTTTGTTGTAAGGATGGTGAGTCCCAGAGAATTGTACCAAGGTAGAAGAGACAGTGGATGATACTAATGAAATATAATTTCCAAGTGTGAGGCATCCAAGGCTGAATGTGCTGGGAGCAGCAGAAATTAGCTTACAAGTACATTTTATTCCTTTTCCCAGATTCCACTAACGTCAATGTAGTAGTGGGGTCCATTGATTTAAATAACGCGGTAATCATGGTTGGTTTTGTGCCAACGTGTGCATCCCAACAGTATAATATCTCCAGCATCTGAAACCAGCAGCCCTCCCGAAGCATATTGGGGGGATGATGCCACAGAGCTCCTCATCTCGTTATATCCAAGATATAGACAAATGGTTTCAGAAAGCAAAAATAAAAGTCAGGAAAAAATGTGGCTACCATTAGCTAAAGAGCTAAACCAAAAAAATATAGTTACACTGCTCTTCAGTGCAAAAACAGGTGGAAAACACTAGAGCAAGCATTCAAGAAAACGATAGACAACAATAAAGGTTCATGGACTTTTGTATTTATCAAGGTATTATTGTTATTCAAGATATAAAAAATATGAACAAATAAAACCATAACTAATGACTCATTTAATTAATTTTCTTAATGCATTTGTAGTGCCAAGAAAACCAAACGTTACCGTTGGGAAATATTAGCAGGTGGACATTCGGCGTATTGTAAGCTTACGACTAGGCTTAAAACAATTTTGTCAGTCTGCCTGAAGGATCAAAAGGTCATATTGGTGCTAAATGTTTGTTGAAAAGATCTTGTAGGGCCTAGGACAAGAGCCTAGAGCCTAATCCTGGGCTAAACTAGGCCCTAGACTAGGGCAACTCTTTAGGAAGATCCCCTGGGAATTATGTTGATTGATTGGATATTGCTTAACGTCTCATATTTATGCAACTTGGCTAATCGAGACAAAGGGAGGGACGCAAGGGATGACGCGGGGGGACAAGGGGTGGACAGGCCTGTGCTGGTCAGAACCAGCCACAAGCGTATGGGGAGAGCAGGGGTCCCCCCACGTCGTGGTTGTCTGTTATTGTTTGTTGTTGTTGTTGTTGTTGTTGTTGTTGTTGTTGCGGGATGCGCAGTAAACCGGGAAATGGGAGTTCAGTCAAAACACATAATAAGAATGAAGACTTTAAGAACTAGTGTGCATTGAAGGAGTTCTGCTGGGAACCAGAAGGAAGCAAGCTGGAAGACAGAAGAGGCAAGAACGGACGAAGCACGGAGTACCAAGAGGTCGTCGGATCGATTCCCACATCAAGTCGTGGAGTACCTCCTAATCCGAGGCTTTACTAGGCCAACTCTTTAGGAAGATCTACTGGGAATTATGTTATTGTTTGTTGCTTATGTATTTTATAGATTCCCCTCCTGGCCTGGCTAAGAAACTCATCGAGGCCCTGGAAAATGAACTGATCTTCTCGTCGGATACTGAAATAGAACTGGACTTGCCTCGTACAACTTCTTCACCTAATCCAAATCGAGGCTTAGGAGAAGAAGAAGAAGAAGAAGAAGAAACTGACTGTGAATTGGATATGCCTGTATTGGACCGAGAGGATGATCTCGACTACGAGCCCGCACTCCACGTGCTGGATAACTCCGTATCCATAGATGATCCAGATGAAGTTCAAGATCATGATGTATTATTAGACAATGAAAACCAAGAACGAGCCTTGGAAGACGAACATATGGATGCAGGAGGTAAGGAAGCGTAAACATGTAGGCAAACCAGAGGAGTGGAAAAGAAATTGTAACAAACGTCTTAGATCAGAAAGTAAGGCGTACACTGAATATAAGATATTGGATATTGGATATTGCTTAACGTCTCATATTTATGCAAATTGGCTAATCGAGACGAAGGGAGGGACGTAAGGGGCGGACAGGCCTGCGCTGGTCAGAACCAGCCCCAAGCGTATGGAGAGGGCAGGAGTTCCCCCACGTCGTGGTCGTCTCCGTCTGTGTCATCATCCGTCCGTGTTGTCGTTGTCGTCGCCGTTGAGGAGGTAGTCACAAAGGGAAGGGGAAAGTTCCCCGACGACGACCCAGAGCTCGCCATTAGTTTCAGGGAGAAAAACTCCCCTAATCACGGGCCAAACCACGAGAAGGTTGCGAGTTGGAATTTGATGGCCCATAAGAGATTGGAGGGAGGAAGGAAAAATATCCCATAATATAGTGCGTCCAGAAAAGATGGTAGGATTGTCATGCACGTCTAGAATGTGTACAAAATCAAAAGTAAGGCAATGTCAGGAATTTGGGGAAGAAGAGAGATTGATAAGTTTTAACAAGTTTTGGAAAAGACCCATAGGCGCCGGGAGGGGGGGGGGCAAGGGGGGCGCTCGCCCCCCTGGATTTCAGGAAAAGATCAAATTTAACCGGCGATTTACGTTATTACATTTAAATTAATGTATTTGTGAAACCGAAATTCAATTGAAAATTAATATTTATAATATGAATGTTTTGATATTTGATTCATTCATTAAACGCATATAATATATTTTTTTTATTCATTACCAAAATTGTTGTGTTTAAATGCATTGTTGTTGTAATGCTACTATTTCAAATATTTACGAAAATGTAGTTTATTGTTGTTTCTGCATCTATGTAATTAGATTTATTTAGTTGTCCTCCTTTGTAAATCAGTTTTTATAACTGAATAGGATAGACGTTAAATAAATAAATAAATAAATAAATAAAATAAATAAATTTAATGATCTGATCGGGAGCAGAGTGTTACTACTTGACTTAGTAAAGACATCAGAGTTGATATTTCCAGCCATTACTAAGGCACTCTTACGCGGCTTGACTTTACCAGTGACAACGTGCTCGGTTGAGCGGTCATTTAGTACGTTAAGACGCGTGAAAACGTGGCTACGGGCAACAATGGGCCACGAACGCCTAAGTGGATTGTGCTTAATGAGCGTCCATCGAGAAATGATTGTCACAACGATGTAAAATAATCGAATCATTAATAACTTTGCTTTGGACACAAGGCATTTGACATTTTTGTTCAAAGAAAGAAATGATGGTACAAGTGATGATTAGATGAAACTTAGCAAGTCGTTTAGAGTTAAGTTAATAGTCCACAGAACACGGTAGGCCTACAATAATTTATTCTTTATTTAAATAGGAATGTTAGTTTATTTTAGTATTTAGTAATGCATTGAAATTTCGCATTTTCCTTTTTGGGTCTAGTCAATCTCACCCGTTTTCCATTTATATTATGTTATGTAACAAGATATCGTCTCTATGATTTGTAGGCTAGTATATTTTTAGTCGATGTAGACCTCTAAAGAACGTGTTTATGTATTCCACATTGCATTGCAACTGGAAAGAAGTCATTCAAGTTGCAGTTTATGTAAGAAAAGAAAATGTGATTAAAACGGTCACATTCATTTTAATTTTATGCAATTAAAGTATAGGCTTTGTTTTGGAAACGTGTTTCATTTTCAACTCATAACCGATTTTAATATCTACTATCGCTTAATAAAAAGTGTTGAAAAAGAAAAAACAAACAAATAAAACGCCCTGCTGGGTAGCTGCCGCCTTACATGACCTTTAACATCGGTGGACTGTGTACTGCGCCCTCTAGAAAAATTCCTGCCGGCGCCCATGGAAAGACTTAAGCTGGGATCAGCTCAAAATATGTTTCAACTATGATCGGGGTAAAAGAAACGGCTAAAACCAAGGTTGGACCTGAGTCCAGGAGAAAAGCATCCAAATCATATCACCTGGTGATAAATAACGAAAAAAGAACACTGTCAAAAAATGTTTTTATACACGTTGGGAATTGAAGTTAGTGTTGTTTGAGGGCAGGGCACTCAACAGTTGAGTTATCAGTGCCCATGTATTGTTGTTGTTGTCTTATTTCTAATGATTGTTAAATTTTGTGAAAAAGCTTCACATTGTGCAAGAATTTAAAAACATTATCAAGACATCGTCCGCCGATGGGGAGCGTTGCCCGATCCTAATGAAGAGATAACCACTAGGAGAGGACGTGTGGTCCGCCCACCCAACCGCTACCAGGAGGGCTATTCCTGAAATCTGAACGGGACGGAACGGATGGGCAAAACGACACGACTCAAACCCCACCCGTCTCGTCCCGTTCGTCAGTACCCGGCCGATTTGCTATTCCCGAGTTCAAAGTCGACGAAACGGGACGGATGAGCTAGTACCCGTTTGATGTAGAAACTGCCTTGTCAATATCTTCATTTAATTTTGTTGCAAACCGCATTCAATGATTTATAACCAATGGGGTGCTTCGATTTCGATGACGTAGCCACGGAACCATATTGGACCATGGACGTAGCCATCACAGATGATACATTTAGCAGACGACGCCTCGAGCTGTCAGTGTTATTTGTCAGTTCGTCAATTAGTCTGTTATCGATATTTTGATTTGTATTGTATTTTGTATTGTGGGTTCCTCGGCTCGGTTATAAACTATCGGTGGCTGGTTAGTTTTTTGTCTCGGACTTTTATCTAATTTACCTACATTAATACTACCGGTAAGTTATTTTGAGGATATTGGCCTTCAAGGGCAATGTTGACAATTGTTACATTTCTTGCCTGCTTAATGCTGGGCTTAGGTCTATACACTGTAGTTTTATTTAAACATGTTCAATAAAGGCATACTACTCGCTTTATTCCATCAACATGATGCATTTCATTCGCCTTAAAACATCTAGTTTAAGCGAAGGCAGCCCTAAGCCTAGGCCTAGGCATGCCTTTGTCCTTTATCCTACATTCCATTGAGTAAATCGTAGCCTATGCAGCCTAGGGTCTAAGCCTACTAAGACATAGGCCTAGGCCCCTAGTCTACGTTTCAATTCTAGACCCCTATGCTGATGGGTAGATCCAAGCTTAGCCTAGGACCCTACCCTAGGCCTAGGACTAGGCTACATACAATTCCTAGTTGGCCTAGACTAGCCCTAGGCCTTGTATAGTTACCTGTCAAGGCCCTACCTTCGGGTTTACAATGGTTAAGCCCTACCTACAAGTCTGGTTATGGTAAGGCCTAGGCCGTAATACCCTACCAAGACTCTCTGTATGAATTATCCATTTCGTATAATCCCTAGGCCAATAGGCTAGTTATTTATTTATTTATTTTATTTTATACTTTGCAAATATGTATTATTTGTTACAAGAAGCATTGACCATTGGCTAGCCTTCTTGTTGTAGACTGTAGTATGGAACACATTTATCATAAGAACCTATTGCATAGCCACAGCCTATAGGCTACTTTGCCAAATAAATCAGATAACATTTAGGGTAAGTCTAGCCCTAGTTTACAGATAATATTTGAATTGTGACTTATGTGTGTGTGATAAGCAAAGAAATTGGCTACGTACATAATAATTTATATTTAATCAGTTGTAAAACTGTTAGGCCTAGTTGGTCTAACCTTGCCTACTCTTGGCTCATTTCAAAGGGTTGAAGTTGAGTCTACTAAAGCAAGATATTTTATGAATAGATTTATATTCAACTTCTTGTGTGTACGGCCTATACATCTGCATCTTTTTAAACGTACAATCGTATCCAGTCCAGTGTAATTTACGTTTCGGGTTATGTAGTGCATACAACAGCATAATTTACAAACGGGACGTTGTTAAGTTAAGTTGAACGTTACTTTTCATGAGATGGTACGGTTAATAATTAATATCAATATCCATATCAATTATCAATTATTGCTTTATATCCAACTAGGCCCATTCTTTCTTCTAACACTGTGTACCGGTATATCATTATTTTCATATTATTATTATTATTATTATTATTAGGTCCTATCACTTTTATTATTATTAATTATAGTTATAGACTATTCACTTTCTCTGTAAAGAGTTAAGTGAATAAAAATATCTATCTATCTATCTGTGTCCAACTGTTAGAAGCTCACAATAAATTGATTCCATTACCGTATTGTGCAGAATATTGGCCGACCCTGAATATAAGCCGACTCCCTAACTTTTCTTGTTGAAATATTAAAAAACATGCAAAAGTATATGCAAATATTAGCTGGCAGGCAAGGGACTTTGAGAATGAAAATAATGAAAAAAGGGTAGGCTTATATTCAGGACAATACATTAATTAGTCCTAACTAACGGATAAACAGGTTAGTTATGTGTAGGTTTGGTAGTTTTAGAGATTTTTATTTTAGTTATCAATATCATCCAGTGTGGGGTTTTGGACCTATCCTCTTTATCTTACCTACACCTACTAGTAGAGGAGCAACCTGTATGATTTTCGATCTCGTAGTCTATTCGTGAAAGAGTATAGCGGTAAACGGCATTATTTTCAGTTAAGCCATACAAGTATTTTCCCCCTTCCTGGCACTTCGAGAAATGCTGCAGAGGGCGTCGGCGGCGTCGCGACGCCAACAGCCTTTATTGGCTCCTAAGTCAGTAACTATTTACCTGACAGAAAAATATGTAGGAAGAAGGTTGTAGAGAATGAACGGATGAACACTTGTGTGCAGTTTCGTTGCTCTAGAGCACAAATGAGGTGGCGCCAGGAGCGTCGCGACGCCTATTTCACTATTTTGCCTATAACTCCTGAACATCTCATTTAACAGAAGAATGATAAAGAGCTTTTTTCTAGGAAATATCAATTGGAGTGTAACTACATAAAATTTATGTTGTTCGTGTCAGTAATTAACGAAAGTATGAGTAATTAATGAAAAATATGTATATATGGCCTGTCACCTTCACAGTTAGTTGCCTCATTTTTTAAATTTCGACGTTTATACTATGACTGACTATGAAGATGGTAAATATAGCAAATATAATTATATATTTTTTTTAATATGTAGGCATATTATTGTTAATTATTGTTTTTGTATTATTGTTAAGTAAGGTACCTACAATTACTAACAATAAATAAAATTACATTTTTTAAAGAAAATTAATTGTTTTCTCTGAGTTTTCCTTGATTATTCATACGTCTTGCAATAACAACTTGGAAAAACACAGATACTTTACAAAATACGTTTAAAAGTGTACTATCGATACTGAAAGTATTGTAAAAATCCACCACTTACTATTTATAAGTCATCCTCGTCATCCTCATCGTCTTCTGTGTCTGTATTCAGAGTTGTAGTGTTTTGACACTCTCCATCCTCGTCATCTTCAGTTGTGCAACCACAAAGTTCAGTACACGCTAATTTGTGTGCCCTGCAACTGCATCATGTGGCACACTTTGATTTTATTAACTGCACCACTGCAGTTGGCACAGGTGGAAGGAGTGTTTTAACTGCTTAAAACACGGCTTCTTTCAGCACCCATCCATAATCATGTAGAAGTAAATCAACAGGGTTAGGAACGTGGTCGTTGTTCCATATCCAGGATTGGTGATGAGCACGTAGAATTCTGTGTTGAAGGAACCTTTTACCTTTGTTGGTGGAAGTTTTCTTCCTTCACAGCCTTTTCTCTTGAACATAATATACCACCGAGTTTTGTAAGAGGCGAATACAACTGACAATCATACTTTTCAATATCAGCCCTAACAGAATCTTTTAAATCAGCAGTCGAACCTAAATCTGTAAACGCTGATATCACTCCAAGGTCAGATTTCATGAAAGTTTTCCAACATGTCAGTTTTCCTTTTCCATTAAATCCACCGGTGTTGTTATGCTTCCGGTTAAAGCGTGAAATTCTGGTAAAGAGACGCTCTTTCAGCCCCAAGTTCCCCATGCAACAAGCCAAGTTAAATGCTTCTTGCCTTGTCTCCCATTCCTGTCATAAACTGCGTGTTCTTGCAAAGTTGTGGGTACCGACGAAGTGCAAGAATAAGAACATCAGTATCTGGCGAGAATATATTGATACTTGATGACATTTTCGTGTCAGCTTCTTCTTGCTGGCTACTTAGAGACATCTTAGTACTTACAATTTTGTTGCTCCAAGCTACAACCGTTTGACGTTGTAAACTTTGTGTGGCTTTTATTATCTTATCTGACAGGTATAATGTCAGTGCATGTTTTGTTTTGGTATGAGCAGAAGTTGTTTTAAACTTAAGTGTCCAATTGGTGTATTATCAATTATTCTGTAAGCTACTGCAACTTTTCCGCCTCGGCGATTGTCTTGTGTCGCTGATTTTAAAGAAACAATGTCATACTCATACCTATCAAACACTATGTGAAACTCTTCGAATTTGCTGTGTTTACTTTGCAGCCTACTTATAAAAAGATCAGCAACTTGAACGCAAGTGGTTGTGTTGGGATGTTAAGTTAGAGATTGAACTTCTGCCATTGCGTCTATTATCGCGACTGTCAACATTGCTTCACAGGCAGCAGTCGGCGTTGACGTTTATGTAATTTAGCGGTTAGCCCACTTTTATTTTCGGTTAATTCCTCCAAAATAGCCATCAGGGACTTTTCATTGAGCAGTGGTGTAAGGTACCATCACTAGCAAATAGTGTTCGGGGAACAACAGAGAATTCGTACACACCAATGGCTTCTTTCAAATCTAATTCAGGTCTTGACCTAGCTACTACAAGCTTTCTCGAGTTTTAGCCTTGATTTGAATCTTTTTGTTTGTCGTTTCCACATATTGAGATTAATGTTTTTATCGGAGACCAAACATTACCTGTGTTGCTTTGAATGCGCTCTGTTACAAATTCGTTTATTTTCTCGATTCCCACTTCATTTCGTCGCAACACATTCGCAACAACTTCAGGCATTACCAAAGTTACCAAATTAGCATACTCATTTGAAGTGTCAGTAAATGGATATGCTAAAATTTCTGAAAATGCTAGAAATTTCCTCTGTGTTAGTAGTTTGTCTATCTATTGATGCACGAGTGTGCCTTTGATGTCTTTGTGACACCAACGAGTCCAAGTTAGCTAATGGTAGCCTACGATTTAATTTTTGTTTACAACCCAGTTTCCTTCGATGAACTCTTTCCAGGTATCTGTTGCTTCAACTCTATCTCCCTTATCTCGGCGAGATATAGTGGGATCACACGAGCATAATTCCTTTTATCGTGAGAAAAGTAATACTTGACTAGCATTTCTAATGAAGACAAGTGTAATGGCCAATCAAATGTACGAACAGCTCGTCTAAACAATAATAGCTCAACTACCATTTTCACGTATTGAATAACAGCTTTAAACAAAGGTCGACAACAACCTCTGAACTTTATTGAATCGAGCTCACTAAAACATCACTGTCTTCTTTCTTTATTGCAGCAACATCCCCTTCTTTGCATGCCTTCTGAATCACCTAGGCCATACAAAGAAACTTGCCTGCACTTCTGGGTTTTATTCTAGAAAAGAATCAATAAACAATGTGTGAAGTGCCAGAATGGTGTTCAAGTGAGCTTCAACCACCCTGTTGACATGTTTACAGACCAGTATTTGACAAACAGTTGCAGTTCCATATAAACCCGCTTCAATCCACGCGTTATCATTAGTACCACTATTTTCCACATGCGGTTCAATTGACCTCAGCATAGCCATCACAGTATGCAGTTCTCCTGGACGAAGAATAATGTTATTCAGATCCTTACTGTGCATTTGAAGTTGTTTTGCAGGGAACGTACAAGCCAGCAATATCATGGAAAAACACCGTTTAACCGGGACCAACAATGTGGGTTTAGATTCCTTGAGCTTGTTTCAGCGTTGTTAGGAGAGATGACTACTCGTGTGCTGGTGCAGCGATTAGAGGGGCAGCACCGAATTGGGTGAGAGTACTCATCATTGAATTATAAGCAGACCGTGGTGGGATCGTATTACTGCTTGGTAATGTGACTGAACATGTTTCTACATTTTCATTGGTCACAACGTTTGCAATGTTCACTTCTTGTGAGATCACATCCGCTTCAACGTTAAAAACGTTTAAACAACATAAAAAAACTAACAATTAGAATTATACTTTATTTTTAGTAATTATATGTACCTTATTTATAATTAAAATGACTACATATTAGTATATAATCTAATTATATTATTTGCAATATTTACTATCTTCACAGTCAGTCATAATTCAAACGTCGAAATTAAAAAAAAGGTGTAAATTACAGCGATGTGATTAGCCATATATACATATTTTTCATTAATTACCCATTATTTCGTTAATTACTGACACAAACAACATACATTTTACGAAGTTACACTCCAATTTATATTTCCTACAAAAATGCTTCATATCATTTTTCTGTTAAATGAGGCGTTCAGGAGTTATAGGCAAAATAGTGAAATAGGCGTCGCGACGCTCCTGGCGCCACCTCATTTGTGCTCTAGAGCAACGAAGCTGCACACAAGTGTTCACCCGTTCATTCTCTACAATCTACTTCCTACATATTTTTCTGTCAGGTAAATAGTTACTGACTTAGGAGCCAATAAAGGCTGTTGGCGTCGCGACGCCGTCGACGCCCTCTGCAGCATTTCTCGAAGTGCCAGGAAGGGAGAAAATACTCGTATGGCCTAACTGAAAATAATGCCGTTCACCGCTATACTCTTTCACAAATAGCCTACGAGATGCAGGTTGCTCCCCTACTATACCTATAGCCTATATGGTTTACTTTTACTTGCTAAGTTTTCTATTTGTAAGCCTATTACATAATTACAATAAGCCTATCATCCTTGTAGCCCACACTAAATGTTTCCTCGTTATTTCAGCCTTGCCCATCCTGACAAGCTATCATCCACCATCCATTGACATCCTTCCCGTCATTTTTTAAATTTAATTTTTACACTGATATCAATAATTAAATATGGAAGTACCGGTACTCAACACAAGCTCATCACGCCGAGTGACCGAGACACAGAAATTAATGCTGGTTAGTTTTATGGAGGAACATGTTGAGCTACACAGAGGCAAGCTGTCTGCCTCTTTTACCACCGACACAGCCCGAAAGCAATGGATGGAGGTTACTGCCGAGCTCAATGAGCATGGTTCGATCAAAACTTGGGACAAGTGGAGACAGGTATATTTAATTAAATTAATGTTTGTGATTTTACATGAATTCCTAGGCCTACTTATTTAATGTAGGTAGATCTAGGAATATATTTAAAATTTTATTAACAAATAATTTCTTATTATATACAGACTTGGCGGGACATGTGTGGCTGTGTAAAGCTTATAGCTGCAGAAATGAAAAAATTCCTTAATGAAACTGGAAATAAAGAAGTAGTAGAAGAAATCATCCCAATCAAGCCGCGGTTAATGACCGACCTACAAGAGAGGATTGCGACTCTAATTGGCGAGGCTCTTGTGTCAGGGGATCCAACGGCGGGTGAAGCTGGGGTACGTGCGTTCATAATTTTGTTGAAGTTAATGTTAAGAAATATTAGGTTTGGAATACATAATCGATAATATCCTACATTTACCAAAAGATCGAAGTAGATTTCCTAAAACTACCGGCATTGATAGTCAATTTGTAACAGTACAATCACAAGAATAGGCCTAATACACAATGTAGCTACAGAGAGACAACACTTGGGTCACATTCAGGTTGATTGACAATGCAATTTATTTATCAATGAATCCACATCTTTTACATACATAATAGGCCTAATAGGGCTACGCTCTGGTTTTAAGTTATGTGATTATGAATTAGCAGTTGATGCAATCACTTGACCCTTTAAGGACCATTAATGTCTACTAGATGTAAAATAGCAATAACACCTAGTGTATTAGTCGGTTGAGTTTTGTCTTTACTTTAACCGATCACTTGCCTTAAATTTTTTAAACAACTGTTGATTCATTGTATTATTTACATTGTATTTATTTATTACTTGCTAAGGTTTAATAGGCATACGGTATTATTATCATTACTATAAATTATCATTGAATTCTACCCCTTGATATTAATCAAAGTTAAATAGAACTATAATAAATATTAAATTCCCATAGAGCTACATTGCCACAGGCTAATTTATGAATGATTAATTTAATGTAACATTGAAAATATACACCTACATTTTATGTATTCATTTAAAACATCAAAATATTTTTCCCTAATAGTTTGGGACAAAAGGAGACCCCAAGAAATCCAAAATTGGTCCAATATCAGAGGAACCGAAGAGATCCTTGTCTCCCACTCCGCCTTCCGATCAAGGTAGGTTAACGGATAACTACCTGAGAAGTACAGTGACTTTTGTCACTTTACAATATTCAATACCCTAATTCAAAAAAAGTTTATACCGGTACTCCTATTAATTAAATGATGATAAAACAGAATATTTGAAACATTCCACCTCTATAGTCTATCTATATGGATATTTGTTTGTTTGTTTATTAACCTTATTTCTTTCTAAACAAACAAGTAACATGAACAACACATAATCTTGCTACTGACTAGTAAAAGTTTTTTACTATCAAGTCATATTGTGAGTAGAATATGGGTAAAAAAAAAAAAAAAATAAAATTACTTTCATGATGCATAGACTTATCCAGACATGAAATATTTTGTTTACAGTTTCATCTAAAAAGACAAAGACATCGACACTACCAGCAGCAGGGCAGGAAGCATCGACTCGAGGAGATGAACTAGTTGCATTAGCCGAGCGCCGCACCCTGGCCGCCGAAAGAAAGGCAGCTGCAACCGAGAGGCTCGCCACAGCAACAGAACGAATAGCAACAGCGAATGAAGATCTTGTTGCTACTCTTAAAGCACATTTTGTAGTGCCTGGGATGTTGTGGTGTTGATGCCAATTTACATATTGATTAGGCTATAGTTAAACTTTGGTTTCTGTTCCATTTTGAAATTGCTACCCCCTCCCCTCCCCTTAACTTTAGGGAATATACCAAGCCCAAAAACGTATTCAGAATGAAGTCGTTAATGTAGGGGAGTAATAACAAAAAGTTACGGTTTATTCCCTATTGCAAATTTGTAATTTCTTAGTTAAGGAGGATCCATTGACCCAATTAAAATTTTCCTAAATATTAGTAACGAAACATCGGACATAGTTTATCAATCATGATCATCTGACATTGCCAAAACTGTTTTTGATTTATTTTTCGGTTGAGCGGTACGCCCAATATAGACGATTTTAGTAAAATTTTTGACGTATACACGGTACAGCTTTCTGCTCATAATTTTTGTGTTAAAAGGCTAATTATAGTTTCTATTTGTAACATACTCCTGACTATAAACTGCATATCTTGGAATTTGTTTCTTGTTAATATCTTGCACGGTACGATTTTTTATTTACTTTCGCCGGTACAAAGTTAGTGTTTGTACCGGCGGAAGTAAAAAATCGGACCGTGCAATATATTAACAAGAAACAAATTCCAAGATATGCAGTTTATAGTCAGGAGTATGTTACAAATAGAAACTATAATTAGCCTTTTAACACAAAAATTATGAGCAGAAAGCTGTACCGTGTATACGTCAAAAATTTCACTAAAATCGTCTATATTGGGCGTACCGCTCAACCGAAAAATAAATCAAAAACAGTTTTGGCAATGTCAGATGATCATGATTGATAAACTATGTCCGATGTTTCGTTACTAATATTTAGGAAAATTTTAATTGGGTCCATGGATCCCCCTTAAGTGATGTTCCTATTGAGAGTGAAGTGATAGTGCCGTTCAGCGGGTGAAGTAGCGGCGAACAATCATGGCCTGGTGACGCTGCCCGGCTGCTAGTTGGCGACCTCTCACAACTTCGGGAACATCAACATCAGCCTCATCCATAACATCTTCTTCATCTTCCTCTCTATCGAGTGGAACGTGATGGTGGATACACATGTTATGTAGGATGATACATGCGTAGATGATTTTTGAGGCTTTGGGGGGCAGGTAGTGAAGTGTCCTGTGTCGCAAGAGGCAGCGCCAACGTGCCTTCAGCAACCCATTGCAACGTTCGATGACTCCCCGGGCTCGCGCATGGTGTCGGTTAAACGTTCTTCGGGAGATCCGGCCGGGGCATTTAGGATCGGAATGACCACAAATTGCTCCGCAGCATATCCGCTATCTCCTGCACAAGTAAAGTAAATAATTTTTCAATACGACAGTATTGATATTGTAAGTGGGTCTATACGTCTATATTGAATTCATACATTTATTATCTACTTATTACGAATAATTTTTGTTTAAATAAATTTATCAATTTCAGTAGGTAAATGTTAACAATAAATTATAAATTAGTATAATACTTATTCTCCCATAGAAATTTATACCTACCAATGAGCCATGAAGTGACATCGTTAACATCAACCAAGTGTTGCCGCAGCAGACTATTGCGGAAAACAAACTGATCATGAGTTCTACCCGGGAATCTAGCATTTGCACTTAAGATGCGCTCTTCCATATCGCAGACCTATAAACAAAGAAGTTTAATTGTAGGCTAAGTATAGGTATATAAAATAAATCTTAAAATCCTCATAGTCCATAATATATTATTTTAAAGAAATTACCAATTGCACATTAATAGAATGATAATTTTTCCTATTTATATACATGTGCTCTTGGTACAGGATATGATTTTGAGGAGGTGCAACAAGTGCCACATGCGTGCAATCCATCACTCCAATAGTCCCAGGGAAGCCATGCGCCTGTTGAAAGCTGAAAGTGTAAAACAATGTTGAAGCTTGATAAACAATATTCTTTGACACATTGTAGAGTTTAATTTGGTATACTTCTAAGGAGTAACCTACCTACTACCCCACTTGTTTGAAATAATGTACATTATCAATTGCCCAATTAGTGTACTGATAACATTATATATATATATATACCATACAAAACTTTAATTTACCTTCTCTTAATTGCATTTTTCTCTTGTGGAGTCAGGGGAAATTTTATCCAATCATGCATCATGACTTGCTGCATTGCTGAACTAACTTCATCAATGCATCTGCTGATAGATGGTTGGCTTAAATTAAGAATATTAGCCACATCCTGTTGTCCACTGCCACGAGCAAAGAACCTCAGGGCCGCGAGTACCTATGACAATAATGTTAGGCTAATGAGTTCATTCAATGATGACCTGACTACTTAGTTATATCGGTTATATGTGTACGTACATTCTTGTGAATTACGAAAATTGTGTTTCATAGAAACTCATGTTTGTTTCTAACGTAATATGTTGTCAATAATATTACATTGTATACATAATTTTCTAAATAAATCATAACAACCCTATTCTGTGGGTAAAAACTGAAAATATTTATCAAATTATGTATTTCAGCTTACCTTTGTGCCATTTGGCAGTGCAGATGAACGTCTTGGGGCATCCATCACAGGACCTAAAGTCTCTATTAAATTATGTGCCATTGCTGTTGTCACTCGAAAACATAATCGAAACTTTATTTCGGTCAATTCAAAGGCCGAAAATCTTACATTATAAATCCTTATGGGTCGTAATACGAAATTTTCTTGTTCAACAAACTCAAACTCTGCCAAGTCCTCCATTTTTCAAATCGCTCATGTTTTCGACCCGTCACAGCCATCTAGATATTTTCAGATAACTCGGCTGGGAGGCTGTGAGACCAGTGACAGCTGTCTACTTTGCATAATAAAAACATTGAGAACTGTTCTTTGCTTCTTGCTACGGACCCACTAAGGGCCTATCCTGCATTTGGAAAGTGATTTATGTAAATAATGTTTAACAAACACTGTTTGTAAAATAAATCGCATAAAGGTACATGTGTAGGCCTCGAGAGAACTAGTCCCTTGACACTTGACGTTTAGCTCTTGAAGTAGGCCTAGGCCTAGGCCTAGAGGCTTTAAGTGAGCAGACATTCAATTACATTACTTTTTAACTTTATACCATGCTCAATAAATAGACACAAACGCTTTTTCTTGACTATCTGATTACGTGTTTCTCTCTTCTACCATTCACATTAGTTTTGTGGCCTAGGCCTAATCCTACTAGGGGCCTCCTAGGACCCCAGCCTAGCAAACGTATGACCAAACTCTAGGCCTAGGGCCTAGTTTCATTTTCAATTCATTCAGAACTAACATTGCCAGAATTGTGGTAGGCCTAGGCCCTAGTACCTACGCCGTAAACAATGATAGGATACGGGATACAGAGATAGGCCTAGGCCTACCTAGCAGTCCTAGCTACTAGTAGAAATTAGCATATATCGAAGATTAGGCTTATGCCTTATTTTTATTAAGTAGCCTACCAATCTAAAGGCTTATAAAACTTGACTTTACATTTAAATTCTAGGCCAATGCCTTACCTACCTTTGGGCCATAGATACTAGGCCAACGCATAGGCCCCTACCCTACCGACAAGCTGTAGCCTCCGCCGGGCCCAACCCAAGTACGCCACAGGGCCTATGGGCTTAAACAAAAATTTATCGTTTGCTATTATTATGCTCCTATGAATTTGGATAGTCATACGCACCATGGGAAATGTTCGATTGATGCTTTTGATTGTCGACCATAATATTTGGCACTGGGCTTGGCTTGGGTGACTAAATGATTGTTGGTTAGGGCTAGGTTGAAGTTTTCATCAGCTTTGATTGTAACCCACATTTACAGCATAATTAGCCTATATGTAGGCCTTGGCATAGGACCAGCATGAGATTTATTCATTCATCATGAGCAATTGTAGGCAATAGTCCTACCGGTATGCATGTGCAACAGTTTAGTAAGGATATGAACTAAACATGGAAAATGACCCCCAGAATTTTTGCAAACAGTAGACCGATCATCTGTTTTAGTCGTAATCACTGCAAATCTAATGTAAGATCAATTTTACAAAGGCTCAGCAAAACACATCAAGAGCGACTACGATTAATTGTAATCCCAATTGTGACAGTTGTGTACGAGGGTTGGTCTATGCGTGCAGCTTAGGTTCACAAATTTTCTCCCCCATTAACAAATCAACTAGTATATTTGGTGAAATTATTTTACATTGCCTACATGATAACAAGTTTTGCTGAAGGCATTGTCCATTGTATTATGAACATGTTGGTTAATGCAATTTAGATATAGGTTGTAATGCAATATTGAAAATTTCCAATTCAATGAAAACTTTAAAATAGTAACTTTTTTAACCTACCATTTTATTTAAAAAACATAAGGTATTATTATGCAGAAATTACCTTCCAAAAGTTGAAGTCATAAGCAGAATACGAAACACTTTGTCACAGGAGGGCTACCGTAAGTCAGGTTATGCATGATTTTATTCAAAACAATTTTATAACAGAAAGATGGCAATTTCATTTGACATTTACAATGGTACTGAACGTCTACTGGCCCTCAGTATTTTGTATTTTAATTCTCCGGCCTAGTATTGATTTTGTGTTGCCTTTTTCAGTCTGAAAGTACAACATAATAGCCCTATGTACATGGCATGGCAAAGAATATGTAGGCCTAATGTACGGGTAGTTACAGTCGGACCAACAACAAAACATTTGTCAAAACTATGCCATAACCTGACTGCTACTGTAAAACTTACAATAAATTGAAGACTTTACAGGCCTACTAGTTACTGAAATAATACCATACAATTTTTTTTATTTATTTTTTTATTTCTAGACACATATTTTACAACTTATTTCCTCTATAGTCCTACTGACAAATTGTGGTCTAGGCTAGACCCAATACAAGTATGGCATAGGGCCTACAGGCTTTTCTCTGCACAATATATTTATCATTGGCTATTATTATGCTACTAGGTATTTGGATAGTTATACGTACCATGAGAAATGGTCCATTATGCTTTTGATTGTAGACCATACATGTGCCGTTGGGCTTGGGTGACAAAATGATTGTCGTTTAGGGTATGTAAGCCTACCAAGTTTATGAGGGCTCGTTTGAAGTTTTCATCAGTTTTGATTGCAACCCAACGTTACAACATAATTATTTGTAGGCCTAGGGCCAAAATATTTATTCATTCTGTGGCAACTATATGCATGTGCAACAGTTTAGTAAGGATATGAACTATACATGGAAAATAAACCATAATTTTTGCAAGCAGTAGACCTATCATCTGTTGTAGTCATAATCACTTTCTAATCTAACATAAGACATCAATTTACAATGGCTCAGTGAAGCACATCGAGCTAGACTACGATTGTAATCCCAACTGCGACAACTGTGTACGAGGGTTGGTCTTTGCGTGCAGCTTAGGTCACAAGTTTTCTCCCCATTAACAAATCAACTAATATGTTTGGTGAAATTATTTTATAAAGCCTACGTGACAAGGAGTTTGCTGAAGGCATTGTCCATGCATTATGAACATGGGGTTGGTTAATGCAATTTTAGATATGTTGGTGAAAATTATTTACAAAGCCCTACATGGCAAGAAGTTTGCTGAAGGCATTGTCCATGAATTTATGACATGTTGCGTATGCAAATTTTTAGTATATGGTAGGTAGTGATGCAATGTTGAAAATTTTCAACAATGAAAACTTTCAATGTTAGGCCTAAATTATTTTAAAAATTTAACTTTTTTACCTAAAAATTCTTTAAAAAACATTAAACTATAAGGTAGGGCCTATTATTATGCAGGAAATACCTCCAAAAGTCGGAAGTCCATAAGGCAGAATACAAAACACCATTGTCATAGGAAGGTATCTACCGTAAGTAAGGTTATGCATGATTTTATCAAAACAATTTATAAAAGCTTAGATGGCAAATGAAATAAATAAATAAAAAATAAATTTTATTTGGGTCTATCATCAGTTATACAACTGATTTTCAGTTGACACAAAACAGAAAAAATTTATTTGACATTTACAATGGTACCGGACGGCTAGTGGCACACAGTATTTTGTAGGCCTATTTAAATTCTCCGCTAGTATTGATTTTGTGTTGCCTTTTTCAGTCTGAAAGTACAACATAATAAGCCCTATGTACATGGCGATGGCAAAGAATATGTAGGCTTATGTAAGGTAGTTACAGTAGGACCAACAACAAAACATTTGTCCAAAACTATGCCATAACCTGATGTACTGTTAAAACTTACAATAAATTGAAGGCTTTACAGGCCTACTAAGTTACTGAAATAATATACCATACAATTTTTTAATTTGTCTTATTTCTCGACACATATTTTACAGCTTATTTCTCTTTAGTTTGGCATATTTCAAATCAGGTTGAATGCCTTGGTCTGAGTAATAATCCGTACTGTGGCATAGTGTTTGCGGTCAGACGTTCGTGGTCTTTCGGAAGAGAACGGCTTACGTCAGTGTGGACCACACCATAACTTGAGGTACACAAGATCATCTACGACATATTCCATCCGGGATTACAGGACCACAAACACCCTTTGAACAAAATGTCATTATAAATATTTTTGTATAGCCTAGGTAGAAATATTTCCTGAATGTAATATTATGTTTTTCCGAAGGAGGCCTAACCTACTAGACCGGTACAAGTAGTGACTGTTGCTGTAGATAGGTTCATTAAATTTGGGCTCGATGGTGTAGACATACACCAGACTTACCCAGCGATGGACGTGTATGAAATGTGGCATTGTAGCAAATATTTGTTGCCATTCTAGGATTTTTTGGATTTTGCGGATTACAGAAAGTAGCCTAAAAAGTGGTGGTGAATTAAATTATAAAAATAGTGGGTAACGGTAGGCCTCCTATTCGGTTGGGGGGGGGGGGGGGGGTTACAAATGAAGACTCATAATTTTTTTTTGCAACCCCCCCCCCCCCTACCCCCTAACCACTGAACTATTTTAGGCAAAAATTAGTGTTTTAATGTGTGGATCCCCCCAACCAAACAAGTTCCAAATAAGCACAGGGACCTAGGAGGCCTTACTTGCAGACCAAAAAAAATTACAAAGTGATTTAATTCAAAGGTATTAGACTAGCCTTCATGGAAGATATAAACGAGGCTGACGGTACAACTAGTTAATTTTGAATGTAATGCAAAACAATCAAAGTTAGGCAAACCGTTGAGCGCACAATCTAGGTTAGCTGTCTAGCCTAGGCCTAGGGATAGCCTAAACTCTTGCCGTAGGTCACAAATAAATCATCTAGCCATTGCTTATCTTACAAAGCTATTACTACAACTATAGGCCCTAGGCACATATTACACCGACTGGAGTGGGCCAAGAAAATGATTTGGGCATGCAGGTCTATTTTTCCCATGTAAATCTAGGTTCTAGGCCCCTTTAGTCTTAATGACTTTAATTCAGTCGTAAGTAAGTTAGCAACATGGGTGGCCTGTAGGAAAACTAACATCCAAACACCCTAGGGCCTACATATGATTGGGGGGTAGGGCCTACAATGTTATTTGCATTTAAATGAATCCTAAGTGTAGGCTAAGACCAATGTCTTCTTTAGTAGGCTTAGGCCTAGGAGCTAAAAAAAACTATATAGGAGACTATTTGTTGATGGATTTGTGCCTTAGGCCCTAGCGACTTGGCCTAAAGACCTTGCCTACCTAGGCAACATAGGCATTCAGAGGGCGAGGCCCTTAGGTTCCGAAATGTTGGAAATGATTTGCAACCCTGTGTAGGGGCCTAGATACTAGACTACTAGGGCAAGTGGAAAAACCACTGCAATCAATGCAGGGAGTCCATAATAAAAGAAATATGTTATCAATGATATAAATGTGTCTTTATTACATTGTTCAGCTGGCACAATAGTAAAAATATACATTTAAATGCGATGTTTTAGCTTACCTTTGCCTCGTATGGCAGTGAGTGGACAACTTCTCGGTGCATAGATTCGTGATTACATCGCAATCCGTGGAAGATAAAACTTGGAAACACACGCGCAGTTTAACTGCGGTCATTTCTATTACAGTATATTGTACATAACATACACGCAAAGCTCATAAAACATTATTTCCTTACGCTAAAACGTGAATTGCAGTGATGTTGTCCGCCATTGTTTTCTTTCAAACCATATGGGTACCGGCCTCGGTGGTTCTCTCGGCTGGTCTTGAGCAGCCGAGATAGATTGAACGGGACGGGTTGACAAAACGGGACGAGATCGAACTCAGGAATAGCAATCGGCCATCTTGAACGGGTAAACGTGGTCACGTGGTACAAAACGACTCGTCCCGTCCCGTCTCGTGGACGGGTGGAACTCAGGAATAGGGCTCCAGGCCCCAGACTGGCGACGCTAGGCAGAGTGACACCACACCGGAGAAGGGGCCACAAAACAGCAGCAGGCACAATCCAAAAACGTGACGTCGAACAACAAAAACATGAACAATGATGTCAACAGCCCCAACAACAATCAGCTGCAAAGCAGAGTTTTTTTTGTGGAGAACACAACAGATGAGTGAGTGACAACAACTTTGCTTCTTATCCTTAGTTTATAATTCAAGTTTAATTCAAAATGTTATGCTCCATCACACACACTTCCCACGACACAAAATCACAAGAATTGTAACGGATGGTTACCCAAAAGCTAGCGACAAGGTTACACATTTGAAAAAGATAAAAATGATTTTTAATGTCTGGTCTTTAGTGTTAGGTAGTATTTTAAATACAGGTTTCAAAACGCTTTGCAACGCACACTTTTGGCTCCATTTGGTAGCGCTCTCTAGCAAAATTCGATCGTGTCGGACCATTTTGCACAGAATAGGGAGTGAACAAAACCATTCAATCTGGACAGAACAGACATTCTCCTATTAATAACAAAAAATAAACAGAACAACGCAAGGCCCCGGGTCTGCTGGCGAGCGCAGTTTACTACAAAACCAAGCTGTGCGTACACAACTCACAATACACAATCAAGTCACTTCAGATGTAACTCGTTACTTGTGGCATGAAGGCCAAGGAGGGCTTGATGCTACAAACTTTGCAACAATGTTAGTAGACTATTTGACCATATACCTTACTCGCCATAGTGCTACAGATACTATAATAATATACAGTAATGGCTGTGGCTATCAAAATAGAAACAGTATTTTATCAAATGCGTTACTCCACTTTTGTATTGCCAACAATGTCACTATTGTATACTACTACCTCAAGAAAGGGCATACGCAGGTGGAAGTCGACAACGTACACTTCTCATCGAACGTCAGCTTAAAAGACGTGAAAATTATCTTCAGACAGATCGGTATGTCGGGAGAGTATGAAATCCAACCATATGATGAAAATTATTTAAATTGTGATTATTTTAAATTGTATATAGGGGTTAAATATTACCCATCAGTAAGACCAGGACACAAGCCTGGTGTAACCATCGTAAATCATCTACGGTGCTTGAAGAACAGTCTAAAACCGTAAAAACTAGATTTACCTGGTCCCTACACCTGTATAAAGTGATATATTTCATAAAGCAAATAAATATAGTGAGCATAACAATACCGGCACCTAAGATGAGATTAATATCATATTTTGGACACCTAAAATCAATATTTTAATTAAACTCATAAGCATTCACACTATCAAATAATAACACATTGTATTGATGTTTAAAAAAATACATATTTAGAAAGTATCGAACAAAAAACGCATGTACACAGGTATATGTGTTCTTGAACATTTTTAGCTTGTTAAGGATCGTGAACGCAACTTTGGGATAAACATTATTGAAATAAGAAAAGCTTTTTTCACTCCTGATGTTGTCAATGAGACAATTAACCGGGCACTAACATTAAAGTGCCAATGGACAAAGGATCTCTTGGAATTTGTTGGGATTGATAGCAAGCACTATATTTCCGGCGAGTTCAAATTGAAATAAAAATTAATAATCTGTACAAATGCACTTACACAAATGACCATGGTTCAATAAACAACCTCCTTACTAATATAGTACCACGAACATAAAAACTCATCATACAAACAATTTAAGATTCAAAATTTACCTCCATAGAAACAACCATTCTTTATATTCACGTAACATCACTGACATTTGTTGCCATGTGTATTGGAGCGGCATTTTGCTGAACTGGAAAATGAACCGATCGGGGCTAACAGCTGTGGCAAAATAGGTCTTCCAAAGCTTTTACTAGAACTTCTAAACACAATGAGACCTAGATGAGATAGAATAAGGATTCAAGACATGTGGCATTGCACCATTTAACCCTGAAGAGGTGGTGAGGAAGTTGCCAACTTGTCCCACTGATCACCAATGGAAGAAGATGTTGAAGGGAGCAGTTCATGTGGAACACCAGTCAGCACACCGAGACAAACTCCTAGCATCAAGTCGGTGTCGCCAACAATTTTAGATTGCGCACTAGACCTTTTGAATAAAATGCGGTACGATAAAGAAATCATGCAGTGACAAAACGGAAAAACCGAGCAAGAGTTGAACCTGGACCCAAAACGATTTGGACGTAACAGAGTCCTAGGAGTCTCCAATCTGAGGTAAAATTATTGCCAAAAAAAAATAAATCGCCCCAAATTGACGGTCGAAAGGGAGATATCAGAGCCTTTTGCGGGTCAGGGGCCAGTTTTTAAACAAATACAAACTTGATTTAGAAAAACCATACAACGAGTGAAATTGGGTTAAATTTATCCCATCATCAAGTGTTTGCGGGGGGAAAAACAAACTTTTCGGGTTTACGCAAAACTGAAGGGCAGATGATTAGGGAAACAAAAATTTTGTGCGATAAAATGAGTAGCTTAGCTTACCCGGGCCCACTGAGCCAGACCCCAAACCCCAGGCAGCCCCCCTAAACAACCGCTGCAGAAAAAATTTTTCCCCGTGGCTACCCGAGCACCGGCTTTTCTTCTCACCCAAAGGCCCCGTCGCACGAGGTCCGCGATCCCCGGGGACGTAACGAAGGGGCGCGAACCCCCGCCCAAAACTAGTGTGGTGCCGCCCCATTTAATTATTTTAAATTATATTATGGGATAAGAAGAAAGGGACCTCCCAAACTGCTAAAATCATATCTTACAGACAGGGAAAAAATACTTTCCCAAATGACAACCTAGAGATAAAAAATTTGTAAAAAAAAAGTTACATTTTAAAAGATATAAAGAATAGAACTGTTTGTTTCCCCGATACCAGTTTTTGTTTTAGAAAAAAAACCATAAAAAACCTTATTAAGGCTTACGGGCCCCTTTGTTATTATTTCGGGTGTTCAGGGGTTTCCGTACTTCCATGTATCTAACGACAAAAATTGAAAATATTTTTATAATTTTTTTTTTATTTACTCATTTAAAGACCCCCCCAATAAAACGTGTGTTGCGAAACTTTTTCCAAAAATTGCCCTTTGTTTTTTTAAAAATTTAAATTTTGTTAATTTTTGGGGGAATTTTTAAAATTTACCCTTTTTTCGCGAAATTTTTTTTTGGGGCGTTACCAAGAAATTTTTTGGAAAAATTTATAAACCCAACGTGTAAATAGACCCTTTTAAACTGCTTTCCTAAAAATCTGAGAATTTTGGACAAGGGGTGTCCGTTTTAAAAGGGAAAGTACAAAAAGCATGTTTCGCTATATTTAGGCTTTTTTGACTCAAAGCAAGTGGCGCAACCCTGCACCGAAGTTTTTTCACCACTTTGAGTAAACGGGGTCATAAAATTTTTGGGTAATAATTGTTCTGTTTGGCTGCATGATTTTGGCTCATGAACTACTGCAGGACCCCATTTGAACCCAATTTATGCATAGACGCCCCTTATAGAATGCAGGGCTTGGCGTAAAATTTTTAAATTGCCCCCTCTTACAGACAATTTTTTTCGATCCCGGAAAACCCCAAAATATCAATTTTTTATATGTACGGGGGGGAAACCAGTATTTTTTGATTTTTCGACCCCCGGGGTCGTGAAAATTTTTGTTAAATTAATAAAAAACACAACAGAATGAAAAAAATTATTAATACACCACCCACGGCGCGTTATTACATTTAGCATCTCTGATTTCTTTCAAGTTTAAAATGCCCCGTAAATTGAAGTAAGAAAAATTTTTAGTGTTTTCCCCCATTGAAAGCTTTGTGATTTACTAATAGGGAAGTTGAGGCAGAAGTGGGGGGGGGGGGGAAAGGGGAAAGGGTTCATGGCAACAAGTCCATTTTTTTTGGGTAGGGAACAAAACTTTCTCAAAATAGGAAAAAAAAAGGGTTAAAAGCCCCGGGGAAAAAAACCATTTTCCCATGATGAAAATAAACAAAATCTAAAACGTATTTTATTCGCCCTTTTTTTGAAAATTAATTAAAAAATTTATATATTAAAAGGGTTTTTTAAAAAATTTGTTACCACCGGGGTTTAAAACCACGGCTGTCAAATTAAGATAGATAAGTCGTAACAAAGTGGCTTTTTTGTTGGTATTGCTTGAAAAAAAAAATTTTTTGGTAGAAAAAATTATATTTTTTTTTTTAAAACCAGGACAGGCCCATTTTATTTGAAGTTAAAAAAAATTTAAAAAAAAAAGGGGGTTTGAGAGCATTTGCCCAGAATCAGGGGTTTTGGGGGTTCAACCCCCGGGGGGAGGCCCCTTTTTTTAATTTATGCCCTATGAAAAAGACTACCTTTTAACAGGTAAATAGTCGCCAACTATAAAAATATCGGACATCAAGCAAAACCCCCAAAGCGCTCTGAGGGGGAAATTTCCCCTTTTGGGTTCATTTGCCCCCCCCCACGATGTTATAAAAAAGTTCTCTTACTTCTCTAACTCAAAACTTTTTGGGAAAGGGGGAAAAAAAAAATTTAAACGAGTTATCCCGAAAAAAATTTTAAAAAATCAATCTGTGTTTTCCAAAAATAAAAAACGAAATTAAAATCGTTTTTTCCCATTTTATCTGGATAAGTATCTGCCTTTTATACTACTTATATTTGAAGATTTTTTAAATATAGCATCAATGTTTAGGCTATTTTTTTTGTGCAACAGGGCCCACAAGTAGGCCGATGACGGGCCCCCCGAGTCGAAAAATTTACCAGGTCAAGGGGGGACCCCAGCTTTCATTTCGTTTCTTAAAACATGGGGGTGACCTTGTAACCGACGAAATTTCTGTCACATCGAGTTTATGGGGAAATCTGGTTTTTTTTCTTTTCAATTATTTTTCGTGACTCTTTTGCTAGTTACCCATACTTAGAAATTTTGGGGAAAATTTCTCCCATGAAAAAATAAGCTAAAAAAGTGTGGGGGTTGTGGGTGTGTAGGGTTAAGTTGAAAAAAACCCAATTGGTCACATGGGGGTTTTATAGAATAGGTTAAAATTTTAAGACATTTCGTGTTGTGGTGTAAAAATTTGGGCTTTGGGGCGATGGTTTTATTTTTATGTTTAACTTTTGGGTTTTTTAGTAGGCGCCTATGAAGGGTGTTATGTTAGTACTTTAGACCGGGAAAATTAAAAAAAATGGATACCACCGGGGTTGAACCCCGGGGGCCCGGGGCCTAGCTGGGCCGGGGGTTGGGCTTTCCAAATGAAACATGAGCCACCAATTTAAATCTGTCTAATTCCCCTTGGGGCTGGTTTTTTACATTTGTAGGGGCAGCACGAAAAAAACTAGAGAATAAAAACCATCTCTTTAAAACCCTTTTAGGGTTGGGGGAAAACGATGTTTTAAAAATTTGGGTTTTTAAAATAGGCGGGGCCTTTTACCCCTGTTATGTTAGTACTTAGGGCAAAAAAAATTTTAAAAGTGACTACCCCCAAAGGGGTTTTAAACCCCGGGAAAACCCTTTGCTGTCCCGTACAATTAATGTACAAAAATAGACCAAGGGGAAATTTGGACAGTTTTAAATTGGTTTGGGTGAAAAGCTTTAGCTGGTAAGAGCATAGCCCCGGGCAGCCCAAAGGGCCCGGGTTCCCAAAAACCCCGGGGGGGGGTCCTTTTTGAAATATATATAAAAAATAAACTTAACCCCCGTAAGGTAATGTATTAGTCGGGAAATTATTTTCCCTTTGGGAAAAAAATGCTAAAACGTAGTCTAACGGTAATGTATTATACGGGCTATTTTGTATTTTTGTATTTTGGCCGTATTCTTTTTTTTAAAGGAACTTAAAAATTTTGTGTGGATTTAATAAAATTTAAAAAAAACTTATAAAATTTCCCCTCGAGATTTGGGGGGGCCCTTTTCCCCCCAGTTTATTGTTTTTGTTTGTTAATAGGGGATATTTAAAAAATATTTAGTAGGGCCTCAGTTTTGGAAATTTTTTTGGGGGTTTGATTTTTCCATGACCCCAAACCCTTATTTTTGAGGGGCCCCGGGGGGTTTCAGTAGATCCATTGATTGGGGCACAAGCAAAAACCCCCACGATTGACAGGTTTTTATAATTTTGTTTAGCCCCGAGGGAAGGGGCATTGGTGGGTTACATGAAACAGGGAAAATTAAAAAAATTTTCTCCACAAGGGATAAATTTTAGATCTAGGAAATTTTTCACTCTCCGGGCGGATTCCAAACCCAAATTAGCAAAATTTTAGAGACGGAAATTCCCCCTTTTAAATTAATTTTTTTTGCCCCCCCTTTCAAAATTTTTTGAATATATAAAACTTTCCCCCCCCACCTTTTTCCCCGAAATTTAAAACCCCCCAAAAATTTCTTCTTTTCCCCGGATTTCCCCCCTTCCAAGAATTTTCCCCTTTAAAACTTCCCCCCGTTGTTACCCAATTTCAAACCCCCCCCCCTTCCTTTCCCAAATTCCCCCCCCCCCTCACGTTGTTATGCCCCTTACCTCTAACCATTTTTCCCAACCTGCCCGGGGCAACAAAGCCCCCCCCCCGTCTCTCCCCCCCCAAATTTTGTTTGGGCCCCAAATTTTGTTTCCCCCCCGGGGGTTTTTCTGTAATTATTCCCCCCTTTGCCGCCTGCCCCGCCTCCCCCTTCCGGGGGCCCCCTAACACGGGGCCAATGACGGCGATGGTTCCCTTCAACCCCTTAAAAGTTTTAAATTTTATTCCCCCCTTTTCCCCCCTTCTACCGAAACCCCCCGAGGATTTTTTATAGTACGGCAATGCAAGGGCGAAGGGGGAAAAATGCCAGAGCGTTGTTCTATTGTAGTAAAATAAAAGGGGTTTTTTTTATAAAACCAAAAGGGGCCCTTTGGGTTTGAGCTTTTCAGGGGCCCTTGGGGCTTATTACAGCAAAAGGTCACCCCCCGGGGAAAGAAATCGAAAGCTGAAATTTAAAAATTTTTTAAATTCAACATTTACACAAAGGTTATATTTTGATCAAAAATATCATAATTTTTTGTTTAAAATGTGATTTTTAAAAGGCAAGTAATAAAATAAATTGGGCACAAAAAAATGGAAAGGGAGCAAAAGTTCATTCTGGGATCAATGAAAGTTAATTTTGTTTTCGTATTTGGGGCCCTTTGCGAGAAAAGGTTGTTTTGGTTTTTGCTTTAAAAAATTTATTTTTTTTGCATTCCTTTTAATAGAGGGAAAAATAATGTTTAAAGGGTTTTTTCAAATTCCCGGGAAAAATAATTATAATAACGAAAATTTAAACCCAAAAATAAAAAATATTGAAAAAAAATTTTTTAAATTCCCCTTTCATAATTTCAATTTCACAATTTCATTGGTGTTCCTTTCCCTTAAAAATTATTTTTTTACTTCATTTAAAATTTAAATACGTTTCGTTTCCCTCGTTTTTAGCATTTCGTGCATTTCATTTGGGTGTCATTTTGGGAAAGCTTTTTGGGTATAGGTTTTGAAGAAATATTTTGGGAAAGAATTTTTAAAGTAAGGGGATATCATGGAAATAAATTTTTACGAATATTTAAAATTTATTTTTTCTTTTTAGGGCCCGCCACCACAGAACAAATGTTTATAATTTCCCCAAAAGGCCCGGGGAATAGTTGGAAATTTTTTCATCTTTCCGTTCCCAAAGCCCGTCAGAAAAAAATCGGAAGCATAAACCAAAAGATAGGGACTATTTTTTGTACCCCTTTATACAACTGTATTTTATGGATACGGACTTTATAGAAGGAAAATGTGACGAGTTTTTAAACATTTGAATATTCAAATGTCAAATGAATAATAAAAAAAAAGCACCCCCCTTTTAGGGAAAAAATTTCAAATTTTCCCCCCCTTTTTTACCCGTCCCTAAAGGATCAGTGCATGGTTGCCCTCAGGGAGGTGGCTTTTCCCCAGCTAAACTAAAAAAATCCCTCCTGATTAAAAAGTATTCACAAAACCATTGAAAAATTATGGTATTTTTATGTACATAGCTATAGCGCAATAAACGGACGTTACACGACCCACGCATAATTTTTTTGGGAATAAAAGTAGATTTAAAATATGTTTTAAAAATCATGCCCTTTTAAGTATGTTTTTGGGGGTCTTTTAAAAACAGCGTTTTGAATATACATATTTTTCTTCGGGCGTGTTTTCCCTTCCACAAGGTTTTTAGGGCGGGGAAAATTTAACAATTTTTTTATTTATTTACATACAAATTAAAAACCCCAAATTTGGGAAATTTTCCCGATTTATTTAAAATTTTTCTCAATCACCCCAAAAATCTAGCACCCTCTGTTTTAAACCCCCACGGAGCCCAGGAAATTTCGGAAAAAGATTTTTGAAAATAATAGTGCTTCGCGCCCGCGGGGCCGGGAGGGCCCGGGGCTCACGGTGCCCCCCACCGTATCGCGGAGCTTTTTGCAGTAAAACCCTGGGAGCCAAGGACGTTTTCATTTTTCAAAATCGGCCCTCTATTGGACGGCTATTTTTTGAATATTCTGAGTGACATTTTCGAAATCCCCTCCAGTGCCTCTTTTCAAAATTTTTCCCCTTTTCACCAAACCCTTTGGGGGCCCACTGGCCAAACTCCGGGTTGGGCTTTAAGGTCAGTGAAGAAAAATACTGGCCAAGTAACAAAATGGTTTTGTAAATAACAAACTTATATTTAAATCCCCGGAAAAAAAAATTTTCAAGAGGTTTTCCGGCCTAAAAAATGGCAAGGAACGGTTTAAAAAAGACATTCAAAATAAAAAACGTAAAAAGACAAAAGTGAGATAAAAAGTGCTACTGCCAAAAATTTTGGGAAAAAATTTTTTTGTGAAAAATTTTAATGGCACCAAATCACTTTCAACCCCCTTGGCAAAAAAAATCAGGGGTTTAGCCCGTAACTCTAAAGGGGCAAAATTGCTACTATGCAAATTTTAAAACCCCCAATGAGATTTTGGGATTTAAGGGATGGGGATATTTTCCCCACAGGGAAAATTCTTTTTTTTTAAAATTTTAAAAACGAGCTGTAAGAAATCAGTTTTGGGCCCAAAAAAAAGAAAAATAACCCATATGTCAAAAATCATTGCAAGCCCCATTTAAGAAGCTAATATACTTACATTTTACAGCTTTTTACATATTTCCAAATTTTTTATGGGGTTAAAAAAAGGGCATTAGTTAAGCAAACACTAAATAATACGGGCCCAAACCCCATGACCCCTAGACAGGCCCTTAAAATTAACACAAACACCTAAGCGTTTAAAAACACTCAAAACAATTCAATTTTCATTAATACAAAAATATATAAAAACCTTTCCCAAAAAACACAAAACATATTACAAACCAAAAATATTTTTTAAAAACCCCCCTGGGAAAATTTCTTTTGTAAAAAATTGCAAATTTAAAAATTTTTTTCAGTTGAGGGGAAATTTTTTTAAAGATTAAATTTAGCTGGTTTTTTGACCCAAACAATTTTGGGCCCCGGTTTTTATGGGCCCAAAAATTTAAAGATTTCTTGGGGGTTATAGGAGTATCCCATGGTGTTTGGGTATTAAATAAAGGAAACCCCTTGTCCCTTTTTTTAAACCCATTCAATTGTTTGTAATAGTCCTGTAAGGAAACCCACTTAAAATTTTTCTTGGTACAAAAATAATTTTTATCAAACACCTGAACCAAGACCTAAAATGTATATTTTTAAAGATACTTGAAACTGCTCTATATTAAACCAAATTTGTAAAAATTTTGTAAAAATTTATAATAAGGGCCTATATTTCCCCCGATTTTTTCCCAATTTCCCTGATTGCAGAAAAATACTATCTTTAAAGGGGCTAAAAACTTTACCGGATGTAACTCTTTGTATGCCTTTCCAATTTTTTAAAAGGAAATAAAAACAAACATTTTATTCATTTATTAAGAATTTAAATAGCCGTTTAGAAGCCGAGATATTGGTAAAATGCTTATATTTCAAGATCGCCGCTGTAAAATTCAAGATGGCCGACGGAAAAGCTGGTTCCTATCAAAAATTGAAAGCTATGGGCCTTGATAGCACGTGGTAAAAATTTGGTGCTTTTTTCGACGTGTAATTATTCACCTCAAATTTGACGTTAAGCTGCCCCACTAAAACTGCACAACCCGCACATACGAAACAGACGGAGTACAACACTGAGATAACGAACACTTTACTGTGTATTGATTGATTTTTTTGATTGGATATTGCTTAACCATTTTCATTGCATTTACCAACCTCGTAGTTTTCAGTGATATTAAAAAAATCTTAATAACAAAAAACAATAATAATAATAATAACAATAATAATTTTAAAACATTGTTTGTTTCCCCAGCTCTGCTGCCTAACTCAGAAGAGTTTCGGGAAAAAATATAGCCTAAATAACCACCCTATACGTGTGTAACCCTCTAAGTGACCCTCTGTCAATGACTTTTGATAGGCCCTACACACATTTGAAGGTTGAAGTGCGGGTGTAAGCAGATCATTGAAAAAACTAATTTGCACACTCTTGACATTGGATTTGGAGTATTACAGGCTAATTGTAACCTTGTGCAAATAAATGAGGCTACATAATCAGATATCATAACTTTGAGACAGAACAAGGCCATACATGTTAGAGGGTAGTCTAGGCAAGGCCTACTGCCCAGTCTGGTAAACTATAATATAACTAAATCCAAACTCTCTTTCAGATGAAGGGTTATTAAAAGAGGACTGAGACAAGTGGATCGGATTTTTGGATATTGCTTTACGTCTCATATTTATGCAACTTGGCTAATCGAGACGAAGGGAGGGACGTAAGGGATGACGCGGGAGAACAAGTGGTGGACAGGCCTGTAGACCAAGTCTCTATAGTCCTCCGCCACAATCTGAAGATGCTAACGAACAATCGGACTGATGCACGCCATGCGGAAAACTTTGACTAAACATACTCTGGTAATCTGGATGGAAAAATCCAGTGTGAACAGTCATCTTCCAAGCATGAGTCCGACTCAACTGGGCTGACGGGACTGATGAAGACACTAATGTCTCTGCAGGTGACACAAATTTAAAGATGGGACAGTTTCTAGAAATAGATCGCCAAGAAACTTTAGCATCGTAGGATAATACTGAAAGACATTCCGAGCAATCGTTGTGCCTAAGTAACAAATAGCATCATTCTATCTGTTATTGGAAGCCAAGTACCATGTTCCCGCATCCACACTGCAAATAATATTTGAAAAATACTCAGCTCTGTTGCATGTTGCACAGGAATCACTGCGTGAAAACATACTTCTCAAAGTCAATTCTTCGAATGCGGATAACTGCATGCCGGCCATTTTGGATGACATTTTCCAAAGCATACCGATGTTTAACGGTCATTTGGCACTGGACAGTACATTAAGAACCGAATATACCCGAAAAATGCTTTATTCACGTGTATTTAGTTGTGTACACCCTGTGGAACTGTTCATTGGAGTAAACCAATTAAACAAAAAACGATACTGCCATTACGTACCTATAAAGTTATCCCTTGAAGCTTTGTTTCGTGACAAAACTGTTCTGTCTCAATTTAAAATGGCAACGGTCAAATAAAAGACTTGCACGACGGGACGTTGTTTCATAATCATCCTGTTTTGTCCAAAGAACATGGGATTCAGATCATTTTATACCAAGATGCATTTGAAGTTGTGAACCCCTTGGGCTCTGGACGAACTAAACACAAACAATTGGCATTCTACTACACACTCGCTAATTTGGACCCATGGAATAGATCGAAAGTTGATCCTATCCAACTTCTTCTTCTTTGTAAACAGGTTGACTTTGATGAGTTCAAAGCAGTTGCAGTCCTCAAAACCATGATCAGAGACCTTAAAGAAATTGAGACACACGGCATTAACATCGATGGCCTAGGAACGACTAAGGCGGCTGTGACGGTTATTCTTGGCGACAACTTAGGGAGCCACTGTATAGGAGGTTTCACAGAAAACTTCAGCAGTAGTATTTACTTCTGTCGCTATTGCGAAATAAGAAGACCGGATTGGGTGCAAGGGATTGACCACGGCCACGAACGAAATAAAGTCAACTATGATTACGCTGTCGAGCAGTTAAAAGAAGATGGGAAACCAGAATGCCGAGGAATTAAATTTGCTTCCATGTTTAACGAACTCGAGTCTTTCCACGCAGCTGAAGGCTTGCCACCCTGTCTCGCTCATGATATTTTTGAAGGAGTAGTTGCGTATGACGTCGCACTGGCTATCCATTACTTTGTAAAGAGCAAAGTCTTCTCATACGACTATACATTAACAGGCGATTCACGAAGATGAATCTACGTGGATCCGATGGAAGAGACAGGCCGCACAGCAACATGTCTGCTAAATCGAAAAAAGTTAGTGGACATGCTGTTCAAAACTGGAATTACGTAAGATTCTTGCCGTTGGCAGTCGGTTCGAAAATCCATTCTTCTGGTCATTGTGAAGATGCCGTGTGGAAGATGATCCTCACATTAGTGGAAACAGTCCAATTGATAGTGGCGCACACAACAACCGAAGATCATCTCGATTACCTTCGTGGCCTCATCCAAACATACATACAGTTGCGACGAGAAAAATTCCCGGATACACACTTGCGGCCTAAGCACCATTATTTGACACATTACCCCGATCTGATTAGGAAATATGGGCCTGTAATCAAACTATCGACTTTGCGGTTTGAATCAAAACATTCTTACTTCAGGGAATGCGCTAGATCATCGAAAAATTTCAAGAACGTGACGAAAACGTTATCAACTAAGCATCAACTTCTACAGGCTTGCTTTAATGATGCTGGTCTTTATCCCGATGACGTCATAATGGACAATGGGGTTGGATACGTAGAAGATTTGTTTGGGCCAGAAATACACTCCTCAATTGTCGGTGCAGGATTGACTGGAGACGATTTTCTTGTGTCGTACACTCTGACGTTCAGAGGGATTGAGTACTCCAAGGGCATGGTAGTTGTTCTTGAGCCTGGAATTATGCCCCACTTTGGCATTATAGAGCTTGTTGCTTATCACCAACACAAAGGGATCTTTTTAGTTATGAAGGATAGCACAGGAGAAAACATTCCTTACCTCCAACTCTATGAAGTAGTTGTAAGAGGATCATACATTACTATGAAAGCGGACATGCTGTATGATTTTTCGCCCTACTCCATATACTCATTCGATGACCTGAAAGTTATAGTCCCTAAAATGTCCGTCCTGTGAAAACTTTGTTGTACATGTATTACAATATTGTAAATTATGTACCGGGGTCCGCGGCCAGCCACCAGTGTGGGTTATTTATGCGTGTGTATGAAATGTACCTATACTCAATACTCTCGTTATATGTATTGAGTACATGAGGACATACCTGAACGTTATGGTATCTTAAATGTTCCGTCCTGTGAGAACTTTGTTGTACATGTATTACAATATTGTGAATTATGTACCGGGGTCCGCGGCCAGGCACCAGTGTGGGCTATTTATGCGTGTGTATGAAATGTACCTATACTCAATACTCTTGTAATATGTATTGAGTACATGAGAACATACCTGAACGTTATGGTATCTTAAATGTTCCGTCCTGTGAGAACTTTGTTGTACATGTATTACAATATTGTAAATTATGTACCGGGGTCCGCGGCCAGGCACCAGGGTGGGCTATTTATGCGTGTGTATGAAATGTACCTATACTCAATACTCTCGTAATATGTATTGAGTACATGAGGACATACCTGAACGTTATGGTATCTTAAATGTTCCGTCCTGTGAGAACTTTGTTGTACATGTATTACAATATTGTAAATTATGTACCGGGGTCCGCGGCCAGGCACCAGTGTGGGCTATTTATGCGTGTGTATGAAATGTACCCAATACTCAACACTCTCGTAATATGTATTGAGTACATGAGAACATACCTGAACGTTATGGTATCTTAAATGTTCCGTCCTGTGAGAACTTTGTTGTACATGTATTACAATATTGTAAATTATGTACCGGGGTCCGCGGCCAGGCACCAGTGTGGGCTATTTATGCGTATGTATGAAATGTACCTATACTCAACACTCTCGTATTATGTATTTAGCACCTCGTAGAAAGATCTGTGTAATATTATATTATGTACATGGCACCTAGTTGAAAAAGCTGTTTCTTAAAATATATGGAATAACAAGCAATGTTTGTACTTCGTGCCTCATACTAGGCCTATTTGGCTGGCAACGACTCGAATATCTTAATTTTGAGAATGTGATTTGTGTATTGACTGTTTTTATGAAAGCGATGAATAGCGAATTAAACAACATAGTAGTCACTGCGATACGTAATAAATAATGTTTCATATTTTCGTTTCTACCCTGCGCGTCCTTCAGTTTATTTTCGTTATAAACTACACATTAGACCTATTCAATCTATTTCGGACAGAAGATCCAGAGATATTTGAAAGAATTTCGAAAGCAGGGTGTGGTCTAAGTGGGTCAAGAGTGGTGTGAGAAGGGGTAGGTGGCACTGGCATCTTGACGAGTGACGACAACCAGCCATGGTCCTCGTAGTCGTCGCATCACTTGAAGCTAGCAACAGGAGGAAGGCGGACCGATCTTCAGGAGTCTCGTTTCCCCGTGTGGACATCTCTTCTCGTCTTACCGAATAAAATGGCTGGTGAGTTATTATATTTAATAAAATGTACTATGCTAAATATAAGTATTGAATAAATATTCGATCATTAATGTTTTAATAGTTCGTTTTACACTGCATCACGGTAATGGTTATTCATATTATTATTTATCAATGCATGTTGACTGATCACTCTTTTACATTTCGCCTCTTGTTCAACGTAACTAAGGGGCCAGTAATCTAATTCCTGAATTAAGGGGGGGGGGGGCAAGTGGGGTAACTTGCGCTCTCCCTGGGTTTCAAGGAAAATGATAAATTTTGCACTAGGATAATTAGTTATGTTTGATTATACTTTATTTATTACTTATTACAGCAAACCTATTTTATTTTTTAATAACCCAAAATGTGCTAAAAGTAGAGACAATTTTTTAAAATAACGCACTGCGGGGCTAATTCCTTCCTCCTTACAGTATAACTAATGGAAACACAAATGTTTTAGAATTTATGTTTTTCACAATTTATTTTATCGACGCAAATTCGGTTATATAGTGTCGAAAAATTAAAAACACCCTGCGGGACTGTGTGGGGTGGGGGGTATTCTATTAGCTCACAGACCCTCCTAAGTCCGAAATCCAGGATGGATGTTTAAATTTATGTTTTTTACTACCTATTTTAACAACACAAATTTGGTTATTATTGAACATATTAATAAACGCCTTGCGGGGCGAATTGGGGATCTATCGCCCTCGAGCCCCCAAAGCTCCAAGTGTTGCTCCATGCAGGGGCGTAACCAGGGTAATAATATTACCTGGGTAAGATGCAGTGGCGAATCTAGGACATAATCGTGGGGGGCGACACGCGCTTGCATGTACATCCGCGGAAAAGGGGACTAAGCACGGGGGCACGGGGGATAGAGCCCCCCCCCCCCCCAATGAACAGCGTCGCCGGTGAATTTTTTTTAAATCATGTTTTTAGAGTGCATTTGGTGGGTTTTAGAAAAAAATGTGGTGGGCTGAAAGCGATACCGTAATAATGTAGTTTGAGTGGGTCAATTTGTTTTGTCGTCATGTCGAGCTTAAAGTTCACGCCCTACGCGATTACCATACTTTCTAAGGTGGCCTTTTATACACTACTATTGTATTTTATGTCGTTTGCTACGCTGTTTCCACGTTAAAATAATAAAATATTATCCATTTTTTTGTCAGTAGGGCCTACGGGGTCTGGGGCAAACACCTAGGCAATTGTTTTACTTTCCTCATTATTAACAAACCATTAAAATCAAACTATGGAAGTTAATTTTAGCTCCTTTTTTAGGCAAAAGTATGTACCGGTACGGTACTTCATAGTTTTAGTTTATCTTGAATTTATTGTAATTAATTAAACAAACTAAACGAATACTTAGAAAAAAAATCAGCCACTTAATTTACATACGTCTAAATGCGAAATAATTCGAAATGAAACGCCCTCACTGTTGAACTTCTAAATAATGTAGCTATGCTACCGATTCTGTTAACCCTTGTAAGGTCAAGACCATAGAGAAATAGTCAAGACAAGACTGAAAAGAAGCAAACATGAACAAAATAACGGTCTTCAACCCCATGTTGCCAAGTGAATGTCTGTATTTCTAGGAATCGAGCTTGTTTGAGGTGAATGACATGCACTGACCATCCACCCCACCCCCCTCCAGAACCCAGTCGACACCAGCACACCACGTGCGACCCTATACCTCCAGGCATCAACCATTCGCTTAGAGTTTAGACCACCAACTGCCTTACAAATTTCACAAAAATTCGCCCGGTGCCTCCGGCTTCTGAGGCTTGTCATGTTGCCAATCATAGCTGAAAGGTTGACGAAGGTTTCAATAGAATATTGTTTACTGCTGTCAGCCACTCAGCTAGATTCACTTAAACTATAACTCGAGAAAAGGTACTGAATTCAACCATGTATAAGCCATATCATTATAACAAGAATTATTTTAACATTTTCATAATTATAACATATATTAATCACTTCCTTGCCAAAAGATGGTTCCTAGGGTGTTTTTAATTTTACTTCTTACCAAATATTAAGATTTTTTTGCATTTGTCAACCCATACGTCCATATTATAATCATATTGTATATTTTTTTTGTAAAGTTTATAACCACACATTACATCTGACGTTTTGTTTACTGAAATAATAATCTACATTTCGATTCTTGGTATTCACTCACAATAATCACAATTAAATAAGCAATTTAATCAAGCTTTAAGCAAAGCAAAAAAGCTTGACCCATTGCCGTGGTAAAGGTTGTGTTCCGTAAAGGCGACCGGTCGACCATTCTGGGCTCGACTGGGGATTGTTATTTTCATTGTTTCACTCAACGTCTGATTGTTGGCAACTGCCTTTGCTACGGAATGGTGCGTGCTTCTACAAGGCCGTGTTTTTATGAAAATTGTGATATCTCGTTAAAATATTACATAAATCATATCATTTTATTAAATAAATGAATGAATGATTAATTTATTGTGTACCCATGTGAATTACAGGAACATTCTCGGTAGTGGACATAATTCCATGGTTTTCAATGATAAAATTTGAAATAACCGCGCTTTCCTCAAAGACCTGCCCACGACCGGAATAAAACTCTGGGCTTCTTGGTCTCGACCACAACAATCGAAACAACTGCGCATCGCATACGTTTCTTGCAAATCTGATCTATCATTGGTGCAAATTGTGTTTACTTAAATTTCATTGGTCGCGTACTGGTCGTTCTGGTCGTCTTTGCGGAACACAACCTTTGTGTCAAGTGTATAGGTACAGGGGTATACCCCAAATATTAAAGGCTGTGCATTTATAAGGCTATTTAAATTCGAATGTAACGAATGAATATAATAAATCTTTCTACCATACGAGTATTTTGTCAGCTACACAATTATGTCACAACATGTTGAAAACAATTAATAATAAATAATAATAAACAAAAAACTTCTTTCTCACATTGTTTTGTCAAAGAAAAGCGAGAATTTTTTCACAATATTTTTGGATGAGCGTAGCGAGCGAAGCGAAGATTCCATTTCACTACACTGGAGAAAAAAATCCGGAATGTTTTTTTTTTCTTTTTTTTTCTTTTGTATTTTTGTGTGTTTTTCCACACGATTCCGGTTAAACCGATACTCCAATTGCGATGAAATTTTATGGAGGCCTTCAAAATCTCTAAACTTAGAACTGCCACATTTTTGAGCACAATCGGACAATTATTTCTCATGAAAATTGCAATTTTACGATTTTTTCGAATTTTAAAAAATTTCTTCGACTCACAACACCTACATGCTTAATTCGATTTTAATGATTTTTTCACAGAACCTTAATTTTATGAATTAAGATATTCGTGTGAAATTTGAGTGCAATCGAAAAATTATTTCTCATGAAAATCAAAATTTTACATTTTTTTTTCCTTTTTAAAACAATTCTTTGACGTATAACACCTACATGCTTTATCCTATTGTAATGATTTTTTCACAGAACCTTAATTTTATAAATTAATATATTCGTGTCAAATTTGAGCGCAATCGAATAATTTCTTATGAAAATCGCAATTTTACGATTTTATTTTAAAATTACGATTATTAAAAAAAAAAGTTAATTTTTATTTTATTTTATTTAATTTAAATTAAAAAAATTCTTCGACAAAGTAATATTTTTTTTACAGAACAATAGAAAATCCGCATAACACATGGCAGCTCAACGCACCAATTACGCTCATCCAACAACGCAGCAGGACTTAAGCGTTTTCCTAGTACATACAATTTTGGGTGATTTGCCATTTTCTTTGAAATTTCCATAAAATGCAATCTATTTCAAGACGCCCCCCCCCCCCCTAAGCCCTCGCCTTGCGGGGTTTGCGGTTTGCGAACATTTTTCAAAGCGTAATTTATTTACCGTTAGCAAAATAACTAGGCAATGTATTTACTTATTTTACGTCTATCCAATGCAGTTATAAAAACTGATTTACAAAGGACAATTAATAAATTTACTAGGAAAACGCTCAAGTCCCGCCGCGTTGATGGATGAGCGTTTTTGTAAGTTTTTAGTTTGCGTGGGACAACTTTTCCATTGCAAGTGCTTTGTGAATGCATTGTAGGTGATTGTTGTCAAGTTTCTATTGTTACTTGATAATTGTTATTATAAACCTCAAAAAACTCATATTAAAACATTTATTTCTATGGATTCTGGCTAACTTTTTCAACTTTTTCTTTCAAAAGGTACTACATCACCATACATACCCTTTATTGCCTTTATGTCCATGTGAAATATGAACGTTGTAGCCCCACCCGTTTGGTCAGAATCTGCCCAAAAGTGACGAAAATATCGCACTAAAAATCGAAAAACACATATTAAAAATAATAAAGTAATAATAATAAAAAAAAAATAATAATAATTAAAACCTTTATTTCTATGGTTTCTGGCTAGCTTTTTCAACTTTTTCGTTCAAAAGGTACTACATCACCATAATCTTAATGTCCATGTGAAATATGAACGTTGCAGCCCCAACCGTTTGGTCAGAATCGGCCCAAATGTCACGAAAATATCGCACAAAAAATCGTAAAAGTACGATATTTATGAGAAATATTTCTTCGATTGTACCCAAAAACAATACAGCTCTAAGTTCAGTGACTTCGAAGGTCCCCTCAAATTTTCATCACGATCGGATATGCCGTTTGCCCGGTAGAGAGCGAACAAACAGACAAAAATACAAAAAAATAAAAAATAAATAAATAACATTGGTGGTCAGTGAAATTGAAGTCTTCGCTTCACTCGCTTCGCTCATCCAATGATAGTTAAATCGTGTCATTTTTGGATCAGCGAAGCGAACTCCTAAAAAAATTTGGCATTTTTTTGTTTTTTGTTTTGTTTTTCTGTCTGTTTGATCGCTCTCTACCGGGCAAACGGCATATGCGATCTTGATGAAAATTGGAGGGGACCTTCGAAATCTCTGAACCTAGACCTGCCACGTTTTTGGGTACAATCGAAGAAATATTTCTCATGAATATCGTACTTTTACGATTTTTTTCGATTAATAGTGCGATATTTTCGTGACATTTGGACGATTCTGACCAAACGGGTGGGGCTACAACGTTCATATTTTACATGTACATTATAAGGTAATGGTTATGTATTGCTTTTTGAAAGAAATTTTAAAAAGTTGGCCAGATTCCATTGAATAAAGGTTTTAATATGATTTTTTAGGTTTATAATAACAATTAACAAGTAATTATAGAAACTTGACAACAATCACCTACAATGCATTCACAAAGCACTTGCAAAGGAAAAGTGGTCCTACGCAAACCAAAAACTTACAAAAAAGCTCATCCACCAACGCGACGAAAAAAAGCGTTTGCGAAACTTCCAAGTTATCGTTTAGAGACTATATATAGTTCATTCAATTCGTCAAGTTAAAACAAGGCCTAAAATGTTTTTAAATCAAAATTGTAACTCAATTCTAAGAGGAATTGCAAAACAAATAACATAACCATTTGATATGATTTAATCGGATATTTCCTTATAAACGAAGATAAACACTTCGCAAAAAACGAAATTATCATTATATATACATATATACCTTTATACCTATATATATATAGATACACGACGGCTTGACAGACTCATGGAAAGCTATCTCTTTGTCGCAGGTTGGCTCTTATAGTGGGCCCAACCGGCGTTACTAATGCATCTAATTTTCAGATAAAACACCTGACCCAGTTCTCTCATTCATTTTGGATGCGATTGGTATTCAACGGATCGCGAAATATAATGACTTCATTATGACGCTGGAGTCGTTGGGTGTCTTCGAGATCGACAACTTAATTTTATCAACCCCGAAGTGGATTTGCTGGGTCATTTGAACGTTGTTTCTGCGCGTATGCTACGCCAAAAAATAGGTAAGATAAACCACTATGACTTGGATTTCGTAAAATTAACCCTATCCCAAACATGTACTTGCCCGCACACGCCTAAAACTATTTTTAGATGCTGCGGACACCTAACGAGTTGTTTTTGTATCGACGTGCATGGCGGTTTCGTTGTTTTTGGATGTGTAAACAACTATTTCGATCTTGTCAACAATTTCGGCAGATAACCATTAAAATATCTTAACTTAGCCCTGCGCGGTTTTTAATGTAAGCAAATGCTTATCATTCGCGAAAATCGCACTTCTACTAATTTGTATTGCAAAATTAAATTACCCTTCAACCATGAATCCATTTCAATGCAAACACGTTCCAGAAGAATAATAATCAATAGAATGAGAAAGTAAATATGAAATCCGTCCTGGTAAATCAGTTCACAAAGAAGACTTTCACTTTCAGAAATGATCGAAGTTAGGGCAAATGTGAGGCTGCATCGAGGACACAATTGAAGAAGGAATAGGATACGTTTTGGCATTTTGCAGATAAATAGCTTTTCATTCAGCCGGGAACCATCGGCTATCAAATGTATAGGAAGCTGTACATAGTTGTCAAGTATATGAAAACATCATAATTATGAATCGGAAATCACTTTTTCGCAACATAGGAAACCGGCTGGATCATTTTTCTCATCTAATTTCAGTCAAATATGTTTTATTTTTTACATTATTACGTAGGAAAAATATATCTTTAAAGTGATCGTTCGCCTCTTACGTAAAGATGTACCGAGACATCTAAGTAGACCCCATTTGAAACAATTGTTTGACCGAAAATAATCGTAACTACGCTCAATTAATTGTTTAATATGTGATGGATTTGAATTTGTCTTAGCCTCTTTGCAGAACAGGCAACAGCGCACGATAGCCTGAGTGTCGCGGCGAGCGGAGTCCGCGTATTGGGATCATTGATATTAAACCCCTATAGTAGGCTAGATTAGCAGTCTCCTATACCTCCGCACAGGCGCGAGCGTAGCAAATTGAAGACTCAACCGGCCCATTTCAAGATGGCGATTTGGTGTTTTAATTTATGCTTTTTTAATGCAATAAAGTATTTTACTGGATTGTTTGATATGGTTTTAGCTTGTGCAGCATGGTATTAAACAAAAGAAACAATACGAAGTGATTGCATAAGGGAATTTAGTAATCATTTGGTGTTAAAGGCTAGTATGCTTACCTGTCAACCTGGCGGCAATCTTGAGAACTATTTGGCCACAAATCGCTCCCATTTGATTAACATGTAAACTGTCATTTTAAGATGGCTTCTAATTGTACCGGAAGTGGACCACCGACTGCTGGTCTAGCCAATTATATAGGATGTCTATGATTGGGATCTCCTCGCTACACATCCTCTTGGAGCGGGATGGGGGGGGGGGGATGACATAAGGTCTGTTCGCTGGACCTGCTCGACTTTGCTCTAAGATCACTTTAGAGCCTGGTTGAATTAGGCCACGCCCACGCTCGAGGAAGTTAGATCACAGTACTCTTATGTTTTGAGACGAACGCTTTTTGAGGCAAAAACCTACTCTAATTTGCTCTAAAAAAGAAAAATCAATCTAAAAAGAAAAATTTAATTCACAATTGTTGACAAATTATTATTCACGCTTCCATCAAACAAGGAAGCCGTTTTATTTAAATAACACGCGTAATTCGTTATTAAATCGAACTTGCTCTAAGTTGCTCTAACTCGCTCCTCCTAAAAAGCCAGAGCTGGAAAATCATGATCTTTCTGCTCTAGATCAAGTTGCTCGAGTCCAAGAAACGCACTTCGAGAAAGTGATCTCGTGAAACGAACGGCTATACACACATGTACATGTGTTATTCACACAGTACACAATACAGTATTTTTAATAGTATTTTTATTGCCATTAGCATGTGTCGAGTGATTGCGAAATTCTGTTGATTTTGACAATCGAGTGTCGACTTGTTCGATATGCACACTTACGCACTTCCCTCTCCCCGGCCCAGTCGGAAGATATATTCACTGCCGAGTGCCGAAGCCAGTATATTCTTTGTCAAGTATTTTTTAAGTTTGTCTTGCTGTTGATTGGGAAATTTGTTATCTCTGTTTATCTTTTGAATGGTTTATCGCATATAATGAGATATATTATGCGCCTATACTCGAATAACGATAAGTTTTATAAATAGGAAGAGTAAACACTGTCCAAAAACCTTACGTAGACTTTTTCATATCAGTCAGTCATGTGCATTCGTTTCGATAAGCACGTGCATTCATACGTTCAAGATTTTCAAGAGAAATAAATAAAATATAGTTACTGTCCGTAGCGAGGCGAGCGAATTATGTTCAGTGGTGAAGAGTCGTATTGTTGCAACGACAGTGACTTTAGTAGTGAATTGTTTGACCGTGAGGCAGGTGCAGTGCATAGCTCAGCATAATAGTTGTGGGTGGATGAATAGTTTTCAAAGATTTTCTCACTTCTCAGTATGCTACGTCACGAAAAGCTTTGGAAGTATAAAACATTTGTAAGTACAAAAGACTAACTAATGATGTTTGGCGGCATTTAGCATATTATATGTTTATTAAATGGCTACGAGCAGAAACTGATCTAAAAACTGTAGATAGGCATCATAGATTAGTTATTCCGTCCTGTATGGTCAATAGTATAGGGCAAGCTTTCCCCAGTGAAGACGGAGTATACGTGGGCTTTAAAGAGATTCCAGGAGAAATTACTAAATAGTAACTATCCCGATTAGGATAATGAGGTATGTAAATAGCCACAAAACTAATTGTTTTATCTTTTTATACAGTGTATTAACCTATTGATGTAGTACAAGCGTAACACGCCAGTCTTATTCGGGAGGTCTGCGGTTCGAACGTTCGATATACTCACCACTAGCAAACTGATTGATATTTTTACGTGAACTGATGTTTGCCCATTGCGTTCGGACCTACTTTATGGAGTTTCACTTAGTAAGGATGAATTATGGAATACTAGAAATTCTTTCATTCTACTGACGGGAAAATAACCCTTCATAATCATGGATTTTAAAGAGGCGAACAAGGATTTATGACAGCATTACAACACGGACACGCTATCTTTCAATACTACATTAATAATGTGAAGCAAACGTGCTAAAAAGTTGCCCTGAAAATGCTCCTGACACCTATTTCTAAAAGTTTAGATTATAATTATTATCAAATAACCCATAAGTCGAGCGAATTGACGATTCTGTAAACGTAATGAATGATGAACGGAACTGCAGATAAGTTATTTGAAATGTGGGTATTATTAAAAATTCGCTATTGCGTATATTTTTGTTGTATACAAATAATACTAGTGTTACAATGGACTGCCGCCAGAACTTATTCAGCTACACTAATAACTTGATAACTTGATAATTAAATTTCATTATATTATTTCAATTCAATTGTCGACAATAGGGTAGGTAGGCCTAAGTTTTTCGATACAGGCGTCACCATAAGCTTGATGTATTGTTTATCTGAACGCTGGGCCCCTTCAGTAAGACAGACTATCCCAGCAGAAAGGCCAGGCTTCGAATCACGCGATACAGCCGATACTCGCCGCCATAGATACTACCAAAGATTTGATACTACTACTACGCCGTTACTAGCTTGTGCTGTGTTGCAACACCCTCGCCAGTCTGGGTCGGCAGCGTCCCAGAATGAAGAGATTTAAATGCCCCTGTTGACATTGTTCGGGAAATATTGCACAAATGACTTATTTTGTATGTGCCTAAATTGATATTGAGACTAACATGTTAAAAAGGTGAACGGGGACTTTAAGTAGCATTTTTTTTTAGAAATTAAATCTAGAAAATAAATACAAAATAAATTACATTTTTTAGAACAATTTTGACTGTCAAAATTAAAACACTAAACTTCATCAGTCGACCTATATTCTGGATAATTGTCGATAACATTTGAAAATGTGCTATTATTGATAGAAACATTCATTTGTCCATTATAAGCAAATAGTAGAGTAGAGTAGAGTAGATCTTTATTCACTTAAGACTAATACATGGTACAAGTATACACCTCTTCGTGAAGAGGGAGTGAATAGTTCCTAAGGCTAAAACATGGTAAAAAATGAATAATAAAATAGAATGCATATTTCATGTGAATCAAGTTATATGTATATTACTAGTATGGTATACTAGTATTGAGAATTGAAGTTGTTTGAATAGATTAATTGAGTATTGAAATGAAAAAATGAAATGAGTTATTGGTTTGATATGATACAATACGATGTTATTTAGGATGAATAATAATATAAAACACTAGCATTTGATATGATATAATGATTATGAAATGGAATTAGTATTGTATTTAATATATACGTGTAGTAGTACGAATCTATAAGGGGCAGTTTGTAGTGGACATGGTAAATTTAAAATTTACTAAATATAAAATGGATAATCAAATAAAATGTGTATTTTATGTTAATCAATTATATGTATTATTAGTATAGTATACTAGTATTGAGAATAGAAGTTGTTTGAATTGATTAATTCAATAATGAAAAGAAAAAATGAAATGAGTTATCGATATGATATGATATAATACAATACGATGTTCATTAGGATGTATAATAATATAAAACGCTAGCATATGGTATGATATGATTATGTATTATTGTTTTATGTTTAATAGGGATTAGTTTTGAATTTAAAATATACATGTAGGGCCTATAGTACAGATCTATAAGGGAAAGTTTGTAGTGGAGAACAAGGTAAATTTATAAATTTACGAAATATAAAATAAATAATCAAATAGAATGAGAATTTCAATGAGAATCAAGTTATATGTATAGGCCTAGTACTAGTATGGTATACTAGTACCGGTATTGAGAATTGAAGTTATTTGAATTGAATAATTGAGTATTGAAATGAAAAAAATGAAATGAGTAATAGGTAGCCTATCCTATGATATAATGATTATATGAAAGGTATTATTATTGAATTTAAAATATGTGTAGGGCCTAGCCTATAGTACGGATCTATAAGGGAAAGTTTGTAGGGAGGACAAGGGTTAATCTTTTAGGAATTCATTTAGTGAGTAAAATGCTCTTTCTACTAGAAATGCTTTTAATTTGCTAATAAATGTAGTATGATTTTTGATGTCTCTGATGTGTTTTGGCAGTTTATTGTATATGGAGAGGCAGGCGTATATAGGTCCTTTGGAATATTGCGAGGTTTTATGATGGGGGACATGGATGTTAGAAATTGCACGGGTGTTATAAGTATGGATGGATGAGTTTTTAGGAAAGTATTCTGAATGTGTACGTACAAAAATAGCGGCAAGTTGTATAAGGGTACTTACCAGGGTAAGAATGTTTAATTTGGGGAAGATTTTACGGCAGGATCTTTGCCATGAGGATCCTGTGATGATCCTGTGATACTCATTCACAATCACATGTCAAGATTATTGGATGGCTGTATGAGGATGCCTCAAACATCAAATCATGCCGGTTCCTCTAAATGCAAGAATATCAGAAACGTTAAAGAAAAAAAAAAACAGGCCAAAACAAATAGGCCCCTATGCATATTTAATAGCCTTTGTTTTGATACTCCTTCATAAATATCTTCAAAAAATTACAGCACAATCACTGTTTGTGCTTCAGTAGGCCCTAGGTACTAACACTTTTGTTGCAGTAAAGCTCTTAGCTGATTATCTTTTTGGATTATTATTCATGAATCATGATTAATGCTATTTTCATCATGTCGGAGGAGGCAGAGACCCAAGCTTCCGCAAATCACAATTTGAGAACTGTGGATTCTTATATATATATATATATATAATATAACATAAACATATAATATATATATATATATATATAATATAACATAAACATATAACATAATATAACAATATAACAACCACAATATGTGAACTTAGTACACAACCTTTCAGATCATCTTTTAGACCCACCTACTTTATCTGTATTAGAAAAAGGATTCAACTTTGCGATCGCACCCTCGAGGATACCTACAGAAAATATTATAACAGGGGTTGAATCGGCAATATTTGGTCTCCCAGATGATGTAGCTGAAACCATACGGCAAGATACATGCCACATTCTTCGTAAAGCAAAACCTCCTGCTAGAAACATGACTCGCGACGAGATGCTAGCCTTGAATTCGCTACGTAAGAATGAGGATATTATAGTTTTAACGAGCAGATAAGGGCAATGCTTCATTTCGTTCAAAACCCAGAAAGACTATCAGTTGAAGATGGAAGCTCTCTTTAGATGATCCAGCGTATAAGCACACACGCGAGGTGACCCTACCCATACCTAAGAAGACACTAAGGCAAGAATTTTAGCTTCAAATTTTGATCCTGAGGTAAAACAATATTTAATCCCAAGAAAAAAGTCGTCACGATGTTCCCAAAATATATGGTCCCCTAAGATTCAAAAAGTAGCGCCCCTCTTAGGCCAATTGTAAGCTCAGTTGGTTCTCCTGTGCAGTTACTCGCCAAACATATTGCAAAATACCTTCAACCATATGCAGAAGAAGTAGCCTCTTATGTTCGGAATTCAGAGCACTTCATCGAACTTCTTCAAAACTATAAAGCTCAGCAGGAACACATTTTGGTAAGCTTTGAGTTGTATTTTTTGTTTACAAAGGTGCCTATTGGTGAAACCTTAGGTTATCAAGACCCCAAATAAAGCCCCCACAGTATATATTAGATCTCATAGAGCATTGTCTCTCAAACACATACTTTCGGTATGAAGGTAATATGTATAAACAAGTCAAGGGAGCGCCGATGGATCACCTCTTTCTCCAGTTTTGCAAACATATTCATGGATTTTTTTGGAAATAAAGCTCTTGAGAATGCTCCATTGAAGCCAATTGTTTGGCTACGATATATTGACGATATATTTGCCATCTGGGTATATAGTAGAGCAGAGCTTGATAATTTTTTCTAACTTATTTGAACAGTTTACATGACGATATTAAGTTCACAATGGAAGTTGAACAAGAACCGCCTCCCATTTTTGGATGTGTTGGTAATGAAAACACATGACGAAAGCTTTGCCCATACCGTATATCGTAAACCGACACATACTAATAGATATTTAAAAGCTTTTATCACACCACCATCCTGCTAAACTATTTTTCAGTTGTTAACACTCTCGCTACACGATCAAAGAGGCTATCTGACCAACACCATATATCAGAAGAAATTGAAAAGGGACTTTTGGGAAGCTCTTCTTTCGAATGGTTATTCCGACAATCTATTTCCAAAGCGTTTAACAGAATTCCTAAGAAAAGGCTTAAATCCTCCAGAAGTAGAGAAATACCGAAGCATGGCATATTTACCGTATGTACAAGGCACCACGATAAATAGCATACTCCTAAAGAAAAAAAAACATTGGAACCATCTTTAAAGCTGAACTTTTAAAATCTCATCAAAAGCTTAGAAAAGTGAAAGATGGGGATTCCTCATGAAGCTCATGGAATATACGAATTCCTTGCGGGTGTTGTGAGAAACATATATCGGAAGGACGAACCGTAAAATCTCAGCACGTCTGGACCCAGCATAGAACGGCAATAAAACAGGCAAACTACATCTGCTCTTTTCCAGCACTATTTTGAGAAGGGCACTGGATAGATTTCGCGAACGCAAAGACTGTTGCCAGAGTGGACCATGAAGTATATCGTATTGTTAGAGAAGCCGTAGAAATGGAGAAACGAACGCATAACTTAAACAAAACGAGATGATGCGAAAAGAATAGCACCCACCTGGAAACTGGCGCTACGTGATAGCCATGTGGTGCCGATAAATACCCCCAGTTGCCACGGAAAATGTAGTTCCTCCAGCTAGAGTGGATAGGGAAAAAGAAGCCACCTGAAGCTCCACCTACCCCAAAAGCTTGTTAAAGGTCATCGGCAAAGATCTTAAAAGTAAAGCTGAGCATTGCAGTGACTTGTTTTTTGTCTTTTATATTATTTTTTATTGTCTTGTTTTGTTTACTCAATGTTTTTTAATTTGTATGTCGTTAAACCTTGAGAAATGAGCAGGGAGAACTGTTCGAAACGTTGGTATTAAAACTTATTTCAACTCGGAAACCGAAATAATTTTTATTATGTTCATATTATATATATATATATATATATATATATATATATACACGTAATATTGTATTGTAGATTCGTTTTTTGATACCAATGATTTCTCTTTTCAGATACCTATTTCGCGGAGCCAAGCTTAACAGCACTAACCCCATCAACTCCTTCACCTTCCACTTCAATTTCTTCTCCTATCAATACTCCATCTCCAAGACCTACCAGCCTTGATTATTTTGTAGTTCCCTGGGATCAAATTTGCTCCCAAGGAACGATTGAAGATTTGGAGGCTGGCAGGGTCTTGGAGGGTCACATCCACACCCTTTTTGTACAGTCCCTCTCTCTATACATCTTTGAGATTGATAATCACCCCAGCCTGGGTAATGTAATGAAAATAGCCAGGTTGGTGGCAAACAAATATTCAGCCAGCTTTCAGGCGTATTCTAACGGGGTGTTGGGAAATCAAATCAAAAATAGGATCGACACCCTAAACCGGAAAAGAAATAGGGCGTCAAAAAGGCGTCTCGACATGCTGCCAGGGAAGGAAACAACACCAAAGGACCCAAAGAAAGGTCGTCCGAGTAAAAAAGACAGGTAGGGTATGCCAAACCAAACAATATGAATTAGTAGTTTACAATTTCAAAGTGTTCCAATTAGTTGAACCATTTAATTAATTGTTTATGCAACATAGTCCAAACGCATGCACGTGTTTTGAAACTCGATAGTTGAAATTATCAAAACAATTTTTGTTCACATAGTATAACAACCACATCACTGTACTTAAATTTTTAATTACTAATAAGTAACTTGAAGATATGGGTTTGATATAAGCTGTGCTTAAGACCTTCCCAAGTTAATTTAACCAGGGATAAGGTACTGTTGTTTTTACAACAAAATTCATTAGTGGTTTTAGTTGTATTGTGTTTCATACAATCTAACATAATATATACCTAAATAAAGTACCGTCACTCCAGATCAAGGAATAGCATAGTGAAAAAAATGACACTTAAGTTGGCTCTTATGCTCAAAAGTAGCACTTGAATTAGTAGTGAAAACCAGTTTAAATTTTATTTTGTAGTGAGTGGTATCTATATCTACTATTTTGTTCCACCTCATATATTTGTGAATTTTTACTACTATTACATTCAAGATTTTGCATAAGGTCGTAATGGAAAATTAATTTCAGCATTCAGAGGCAGGTATTGTGGTTTAAATTAATATTAGTTTTATTTGTTTGGAAATGCATAGAACTGGTGATGTAAATTGTAGACTGTAAATAGTGTCTAGTGATGTACTTTTCATTTTCACTACAAATGCATGCCTATGCTTACAGAGGTAATAGTAGTAGTTTTAGGGCGATTTAACAGCGAGGATTATTTGCACGCTTATAGAGAGAGGTGTTCACCCGCTTAACGAACAAAATATATTTGACACATTTTAATTGGTGAATTTAGCAACTAGAATAAAATAAATCGGGCTCACGAGAAATGCCTATACTTAAAAATGTGTTTTAAATAAATTTGTTGCAATGAGCGTCAAATTCAAAACTATACAATTCTTCAGTGTTAACTGAGTAGGTCATTTACCTACAAATACTTGACAAATAATTAAGATCTACAATCTACATGACACATGATTATTTTTATTATTATTATTATGATGATGATGATGATTATTATTATTATTATTATTATTATTATTATTATTGATTCATAGCAGTTGTCGAAAAAGTTTGCCCCGACTGGGGTTCTGTTGGATTTATGTCATGTAAGTCAACAGTCACAACAAATAGCAGTTTCCTAAAGGTTTGTTCTGTGGTCCCGGTAGCTTAATTGGTAGAGCTATGACACGTTAAGGCTATTCCACCGCGTTTTTCTATTTTCCAAAATATGCTACTAAGTCAAAATATAGTGAATGGCTTTGAAACATGGCTATTTTAGAAAATCAAAAATATTTTTTCCAAATTTTTCTGATCCGGTACACGGCCAATATAGCCACCTCAAAATAATTTCAAACTTCAATTCGCCAGGGCACACCATTCAACGTAGGGTGTTGTGCTTTTGTGACATTAATTTTCAACTGTTTTTCTTTGGACTGACTGAGAGAAAAAAGATTTATTTTAACAATTGTCTTTCCAGCGAATTTTTTCGTTTGGCGGTACAAATCGGTAAAAAATACCGCCAAACGAAAAAATTCGCTGGAAAGACAATTGTTAAAATAAATCTGTTTTCTCTCAGTCAGTCCATAGAAAAACAGTTAAAAATTAATGTCACAAAAGCACAACACCGTACGTTGAATGGTGTGCCCTGGCGAATTGAAGTTTGAAATTATTTTGAGGTGGCTATATTGGCCGTGTACCGGATCAGAAAAATTTGGAAAAAATATTTTTGATTTTCTAAAATAGCCATGTTTCAAAGCCATTCACTATATTTTAACTTAGTAGCATATTTTGGAAAATAGAAAAACGCGGTGGAATAGCCTTAAGCCGGCGAACCCCAGTCGGGGCAAACTTTTTCGACAACTGCTATGAATCAATAACTATGTCCTTACAGCGGGCTTATGCTCAAAAAACCATATATTCATTATTATTATTATTATTATTATTATTATTATTATTATTATTATTATTATTATTATTATTATTATTATTATTATTATTATTATTATTATTATTATTATTATTATTAAATAAATTATGAACATAAAATCAAAGCAACAACATTCAATAGCAGTAACTATATCCGGTAAGGATTTATGTCGTGTATCAATCTTTAATCATTAATCACATATTTTCAGATTTGGATGTAGTCCACAACAGTGGAGTGTGGAGAGCTTGCCAGAAGGGGAGGAAAAAGCAACCATGGAAGACAAAACTGAGTGGCTTCAAATAGAACACTCAAAACTGGAGAGAGAAACCCAAAAAATAAAAGATTACATAAATGATACATATGCACTGCAGAGATTGCTTATCAATGACAAACCTGCCATTGCGCAAGTTCAGGCAAAATGGCCATTTCTTTTTGATGTAAGTATAACCCCCAAGCATGAACTTGTGTTTTCTTTCAAGTTTTCCTATATAAATAATCCTTTTCTAAGGTAACAAATGGCACATTATGGTAGTAATGTGTTAATTGTGTAATATTGTTTATGTTAGTTTAAAGAAGATGACAACATTTTTCTATCTAGAGGATATTCTTAATACCGATGATGTAGCAATATGAAGAATAATATTATTGGCTATTAAATTCAGATTTAACATAGGGTCGTAATTGGGGAGCCCCCCCCCCCCCCCTGCGGTATGCCTGGAAGATAATTTGATATGCAAAATAATTTTTCAAGTAGGTAGGCTCTGTACTATATACCTCTGCACTAGGGTTTCTATCAATAATCAATAAATGCATTAATTAATTACTAGTAGGCCTCTAGGGCTATAATTGATGAACTATTTCAATTTCAATATTATTCATTCGATTGATACATGGTAACAGATATAACCCCTCTTGGTAGAGAGGGAATGAATAATCCTTAATAGCTATAATGTTCCTGATTATGATACACATGATAATGATGGAAAATAGAAATACTAATATGTAAAAGTGGAATTTGAAAATAAGCGAGTTACTAATGATAATGATATTGATTGGATGAGCGTAGCGAGCGAAGCGTAGATTCCATTTTACTACACTGGAGACAAAAATCCGTTTTCTTTTCTTTTCTTTGTATTTTTGTGAGTTTGTCAACACGATAAATAGAAAAATACAAGAGGATTCTATCACAACACGTCGATGGTAAATACAATGACCCAATGAATTCGCGGCAAGACGTTAACGTTATGGAAGGGCCTACAGTAAGTAAAGGAGAAGTGCTTATCTTGGGGGACTCTTATGATTAAAGTGGCAAGCAAAGTGTGTGAAGCAAAGGGGTGTGAAGTAGGAGTGTATACGGGTGTTCGAGTTAGTGAATTAAGTAACATCATACAGAGACGAGAAGTAGGGAGTGAACCTAAAGTTATCGCAATTCACGCAGGCACGAATAATGTTGGGTTCAAGGCAAAGCATGAAAGACACGTCATGGTCCAGATGGATGAACTGCTAAGATCGGGCAGGGAAAAATATCAACATTCGGTCTTTATTGTGAGCGGAATCATCTACAGAGATGACATTAGAGACGAAACCATTGACAAGGTCAATGACAGCATTCGATGGGTGTGTAGCCAAAACAAAGTTAAGTATGTTGACCCGAACATGGTGTTTCGCATAATGAGGCTGCCAGAGATGGTTTACATCTAAATTACAGAGGCGGCATATACCTAGGCCAATTTTTTATGCAAAATGTGCATGACACTCTAGGAAAGACCCATTCGGGAAACGCTTAATTTCAAGGGGAGACAAAAAAGTTATGCTAAGTAAAATGAATGAAGCGTCAAAAAATAATTTTAATATTTTTAATGTAAATATTCAGGGCTTGGGTAATTCCATTCCGGATTTAGAGATTTTTATCAAAGAATAAAAAGATAAACCTGATGTCGTATGCATTCAGGAGCATTGGTTACGCGAGAGCGAACTTGGGACAGCGACACTTAATGGTTACGCAACCCCTATCGGTTACTGTAGAGATGTAGTACAAAGGGGAGGTGTCTGTATGTACATAAAAAATGAATTATATTCCAATGCGCTAATAAGAGAGGATATGAATACAGAATCGACTGACAAACATTTTGAATGTATATCGGTTGAAATCCCGGACCTAAATTACGTAATTGTGTCTATTTACCGCACACCGGATGGTGAAATGATAACTTTTCTCTTAAAATTAGAAAATATCTTAAACAAACTTATACGCAATAACAAGTCAATTATTTTATGTGGAGATACTAATATAAATTTGCTAATAGAAAGTAATAAGAAATATGAATTTGTTACTTTACTTGAAACTTTTAACCTGAAACCACTCGTTATTTCACCAACGAGATGTACTTCGCATTCTGAAACTTTAATAGATAATATTTTCACTAGTGTTCCGCAGGAAAACTGTGCAGTACAAAATCTGACGGTATATTTTTCGGATCATAATGTTATAGTTGCTAGCATACCTCTACCAAATAATATAAATCGGGCATCTCATAACGAAGTGTCAAAAAAAGTTCGCATTTATAGCAAAAGAAATTATGCAGTTTTTATATTCACTTGCTAGCGAATGAAACTTGGGACGATGTAGTAAATACGACATGTCTAGAAACGCAGGCTGAAAAGCTTATTAAAACTTTTAATTTCCATTTAAATCAAGCATTTCCATTAAAACAAAATAGACCAGTAAAAAAGCATGATTCGAGGTGGATAACTAAAGGGATTATTACGTCCAGCCGTACTATGAACAGACTATATAATATACACAAATTAGCACCGACAGACGAAGCAACAGAACTGTTTTACACATATAAGCAAATATTTCAAAGAGTTAAACGGCAAGCTAAGAAAATGTTCTTAGATGAACAAATAAAAAAATCACACAATAAAGTTAAAACTGCGTGGAATATTATACGTGAGGAATCGGGTAGACAGTCACCTCCTAAGCATAATATAAGCTTGTGTTCGGATGGTCGTTTAGTCAAAACGCCACAAGAGGTAGCAAACATCTTAAATAAGAACTATATAGAAGTTGCAGAAAATAATAATATTTTGACAAGTGCAATAAATACTGAGCATGCATTAAATAAATTAAGGGCCTCAACAGTACGCTGTAGTAAATCAATGTTTCTAAAACCGACGTCGTTGATAGAAGTTGAAGAAATAATTAAAAATATGAAAAGCACGAGTACAGTCGATATTTTCGGAATTAATCAAATGGTAGTTAAACGTGTGGCCAAGTTCGTTGCTCTTCCTCTAACAGTAATATGCAACAATTCTTTGCAGACAGGGTTGTTTCCAAAGTGGTTTAAATACACGAGAACCATTCCTATTTTTAAAAAAGGTGACAAAACTTGTGCAAAAAATTATAGACCTATATCGATCCTACCAATTTTCTCTAAAGTGCTAGAAAAAGTAATGCATAAGAGGCTGTATAGTTTTCTAAACACAAATAAAATAATTAACCCCAATCAAAATGGTTTCATGAAAGGCAGATCTACACTCACAGCAGCTTTTTCTTTGACAGAGGAAATTTTAAAATCTCTGGATAAAGGCGAGAAAGTCCTCGGGCTTTTCTTTGACCTTTCGAAAGCTTTTGATACTATCAATCATGCGACACTTCTTCTAAAAATGGACTTTTATGGTATACGTGGTGTTACACAGAAATGGTTTCAGTCTTATTTGGCTGACAGACAACAGTGTGTAGATATTAGCTACTATAATAAGGTGGCGAATGTGGAAGAAACAGTGATGTCAGATTGGTGCACAATAAAGACAGGAGTTCCTCAGGGGTCCATTTTAGGACCAATCATGTTTAATTTGCATACAAACGATTTACCATTAAATGTGCCTTCGGGGCTTTTAGTCCAATTCGCGGATGACAGTAGTCGTGTCTTAGCTCATGCAGAGAGGGAAGTACTGGAACGATCAGCCAACAGTTCTACTAAAGAAAATGACGAGTGGTTTAAAGTTAATGATCTTTCTCTCAATAACGCGAAAACGGTACTGGTTAACTTTCATACGAACAAAAGCGAATTTTTAGTAGATATTAACATTTTTAATGACGGAACGGACGCCTCGGACAAAATTCCAGTATCAAAAGATGCAAATTTTCTAGGATTGCTTTTAGATAGTAACATAAGCTGGAAATTGCATATTAAAAAACTTACACCTAAACTAGCAACTGCATGTTTTATACTTAAGAAACTCAACCGAATGGTAAACGACACCTCTTTAAGATCGATGTATTTTTCATACTTTCACGCAGTAATGACTTACGGAATTGCTCTTTGGGGGGATTCAACTGACAGCAACAAAATATTTATTTTACAGAAGAAAGCCATAAGATCAATAACTAAGTCTGGCTACCGGACTAGCTGCAGACCTCTGTTCAAACGACTATGCATTTTACCCATGCCCTGTGTATACATTTATGAAGTAGTAATTTTTGTTCATAAAAATCTTCACCTATTTTCTAGTAATTCAGTTTTTCATAATTTAAATACTAGGAATAAGGTAAAACTAAGGGCACCAAAGTGTAAGCTATCAATGAGACAAAAAGGGCTTGCAGTGTCGGGCACAAACCTTTACAATTCTGTACCGTTACAAATCAGGAATATCAAAGATTGTACTCTTTTTAAGAAAGAACTCAAAGCCATGCTTTTAGATAAATGTTATTATTCTGTAGAGCAATTTAGATCGACTCTCCCAAAGCACGCAGTTTTATAAAGGTTTTTTGCCGATTCTGCATGCATCTCTTAAGTTATTTATTAATTTTTAATTATAATTTTAGTGTTTTGAAAACTTTTTATAAATTAATGACAACTCAAATGTTCAGTATTTTATATATTTTAAATATTAATGTATATGAACTAAACGAGGCTTAATAAATACAATACAATACTACATGGAAGAAAAAAATTGACAAGTATAGTGAACTTGCAATTGAGATCAACAAGATGTGGAAACAGAAAAAGGTAAATACAATCCCATATGTGATATCGGCTAATGGCATCATACCGAAGAAGCTACATGAAAGCATTAAACAACTAGATCTTCCACCCAATGTTTACATCGAGACTCAAAAGGCAGTAATACTCAACACGTGTAGAATAGTTCGTAAATTTCTAAACTAAGAATGATACTTCGAGATTCCGAGACAGCTTCCATCCTGACATGGTTTTCGTGGTTTCCCATAGTCCAAAGAGCAAATGCTAGGATGGCGACGAGAAATCGGCCACGACCGTACACAGCAGAAAGAAAACATCATCTACAACGAGGGGTTAACGACCAAAAAAATCAGTGTACACTTAGGAAAAATGTTAAAAAAAAATCAATAAAAATCAAAAAATCAATATGGTGAACAAAAAATCAAAAAATCATCAAAAAATCAAAAAATCACAAAAAATCATAAAAAATCACAAAAAATCACAAAAATCAGATAAAAATCTAAAAATCACGGAAATCAATATAGATCAGTGAAATTTAAAAAAATCACAGAAAATCATGATGATTAAAAAATAAAATCAGAAAAATCACAGCAAATTGAAATGGTAAAGAAATCATCGGAAATCACGAAACCAAATAAAAAATCGATAACAATCTAAAAATCACGGAGATTGACAAAACATGCGGCATTCGTGTTGGATCGAAGTCGAGATCAAAGGAGCCATATTTGCGTTTATGTGAGTATATTTGAACTACACGGCGATACAATGTTTGGCGGCGTACACGGCTGGATAATATGATTCCACTGCCAAGGCCAGTGCGCGGGCCATTGTACACGCGCAACCCTTCTCGCTACAGTAACACACTGTGCCTTTGTTTCTGCCGCGATTTCGACTTCTACAGCGATTTTTGCGGATTGCTGTATCAGACAGTCTGAGGGCAGCCTTCATTAGTGCGCGGGCATTTTGCTGTGGAGGTGGTTGCTGTTTTCTTGCTCACGATGAAGACAAATGAAGATGTAGATAGGGTTGAAGAACCATCTGCGACACACAAACTTACTACTAACTAACGAATCATCAAACAAATCACCGAAATCAAAAAAAATCATTTGGATAAAAAAATCACAAAAAAACAATGAAAAATCAAAAAATCAAAAAAATCAAAAAAATCAAAAAAAATCACCAAAATCACAAAAAATCACCAAAATCACAAAAAATCTTAAAAAATCACAAAATCAAAAAAAATCAATTCTGATTTCGAAATCAAAAATCAGTGTACACTAAAATGCCGAGTTGTCAACCCCTCGATCTACAAGCTATATTATAAATGACTTATTTTAGTTAGAGTTAAGACAAAGTAATAATGTAGGTATGTAATATAGATACACATGGAAGTACTTGACGTAAGTCCGTACAACATGTTAGCTCCGGTTTTGACCGAGTTTGTATGAAATACATCCAATAAAATAATAATAATAATAATAATTGTTTCAAATTTAAGGCTTTCGCGGCCCGGTAAATAATTAACACAATTAACTGGTCGGGACATTTCGCCATGGTAACTGTTTGTTTTGTTGTTGATATTTTGTTTTTCTATGGGAAGCCTTGTCTTGCAGAAGGCGAAAAAGAAACTCCAAAGTTAAATTGGGGTGTGCGTATGATTTACAATATATAGGGTAAACTTTGTATTATATTTCATTTAACACTAACGCGCTTCACGCAAAACATCGCAAAAAACACTTTGACACCCCCAACCGAAGCCTTTGGCAGCCTAGGCTTAAGCCTTGCCTAGGCCTGGGGCAGCCTAGCTAGGCCTAGACCTACCTAGCTCTTCATGTAGGGGCCTAGGCCCCTAGGCACACATGACCGCATTTAGTTGAACTTAAGGCTAACAGAGAACAGAGATTCGAACCCGGGACCATTTTATTCGAATTTAGCGTAAAATTTACTTCTAGATAATACATAATGTGAGCTCTAGTCTTGACGGTACTGTTAAAAGAACAAGTAGGAATATAAACTGTGAAAATATTAGAATCATCCATCCAAAAATTCATTAGAATCAGTGGTGAATTTTCTTCGAGAAAACCTATGACATAAGTTGAAACGTTGAAATCTTATAGAAAAGTACACGGTGTTCTCTTTTTGACCAAGTTCAACAATTTTTTTAATTAGTTTTTTATGTTTTCGTTTCAGATTTAAATGATTTTTCCCTGAAGGAGTTTTACGAAACGTTCAACTTCGACGAGGTATTTGTGAACTCTCCTCTACTAGGGAACGAAGAATTTTGCACCCTAGTAGAGGAGCTCCACAATATGATAGGTGAGGAAGGTACATCCGGCGGCGTCCCGTTAAACGACGTCGAGATCGCGGGGGCGGCCGACGGCGAGCTCGCGGAGGCGGCAAACGACGAGATCGACGACGAAATCGACGGGGCGTCGTCGGATGTAAGTATGATGTGCATTTCTATTAATCTTAATAATCTATCTTCATTATTGTTCTTGTTGCTTGATTTAAATTTTGGATTTTTTTTTCAGTCTGAAAGGAGCGAGGCGACCGACGAGCTGGTGGAAACGCAGGCGTCGGTTCGCAAGATGTTCACTTGCCCGATTTGTAAGAAATCACTATTCACACTAAAGGATCACATTCGGAGGGTCCACAATTTTCCGATACTCAAATCATCACGATTTATGGGGCGATACACACTGAGGAGGAATCTGGGAATCCCCCAACCTGGGCGGCTGCCCGGACAACCCTGCGACGCTTCGGTGAGTACGCGTACATAGCTTGTGATTTGTAATTTTAAGTATTTGACCGTGTATTGTAATTTGTGCATTTCTAATCTCCAGTCGAACGAGGACGAAGAGATGATCGGCACAGGATCTGCTATAAGGTGTCCTGTGAAATACATGTGCGAGCGTTGCGGGGCCCGGGTGAGCCGCCTCAGGCCACACCTCCAGAAGACACACGGGATGAAAGGGGAAGTACTTAAGAAGACCCTGAAGACGTGGGCGGTACGGAGGAGACAAGACAAGACGAGACCTCCGTGCCACCCACGTCATTAAATCAGTGATCAATCAGATCCTCATAAGTATCTTGTGTTGTACACTTTAAGATGAAGGCAATTAACAAAAATTACATGTTTCTGTCCAGGGAAAACGGCGAGCTAATAGACGTGAATAAGATTGGCCCCATCGACAAGAGGAAGCTAGATGGCAGGATCAAAGTGGCGGGTGTGGAGGAGACCTGCACACTCCATGGGCTCCTCATGGACGGAGGAGAAAGTAAGTGGTTTCTTGGTCTTGTGATTAGTGTTCCTGCTTCCAATGCAAAAGGTCCAGGGTCCAAATCCTGCTTCAGGCAGAAGTCTTTTAACTCCTGATATTGATTAACATCCATCATATCTTGGCTTAGGAATTTGTAAACGGTGACTTTGAAGCTGACCTAGCAACGAGGCACATAATACATTCCAAGGTTGTTCCAAATTAGCCTGGTTGATTCTGGCGCCGTTTGCGGGTGGATCAGTGTTTCCTACTTGAATGTGCCGGTCTCTAGTTGGTCATTGTTTGCGCGTCGATGGTGTAGCGCCTACAGGGCTGGCTGGGACTGCTTAAAATTTTAAAGTCTCCCACCGATAATCAGTCATTTTAACAAGTGGGTAGACTCTAAATACGAATTTATCAGCGTATCGGGCGCCAAACTCAAGTGACAGCGACAACAACGATCTCATCAACTCAATTAGTCAAGTGCAAGATGTGCAGCAGAACTACAACGCTGTTGTGTTATGCGGTGACTTCAATCTAGAAATAGACTGGTGCCAAGCTGATCACGCACAACCTCGCAACCCTGTACCAAACCTTTTTCTGTCGTCCTTTCTTAACGTAACCCCCCACCAGATGGTACAAGATGCTACCAGAATCACAAAATAGACTAGATCTATAATTGACCTCGTCCTGACTAACAATCCTGACAAGATTTCAAACTTAGAAGTGGCGACAGGTGTCAGCGACCATATGTCAATCAAGTTCAACCTGCAATGGCAAACTCCAAAACCGAAAATTACAGTACGATCCACTCTAAATTACAATAAAACAAACTGGCCCTTCCAATAATAAATACACTTGGCGGGAAACAGGCGGGAATACGAGCAACGTCAATTCGTTAGTTAGTTATTAGGGTTTAAGGGCACACAACACTAAGGTTATTAGTGCCCGTGTTCTCTTTTAGAGTGATGTGCTATTTTTTAAATTCTGTTATACAGCTCTGTTGATTTCAGATATTTAAAAACATTGGTTATATTTTTAGATTCATCAGATAAAATTTCTTTTAAATTAGGTTTTAGTTTAAAATCATTCCTCTCGTCCATGTGTTGGGGACATTCTACTAAAATGTGATTAACAGTTAAAATCTCACCACACTGCTCTAATGGGGGTGGATCTTTGCCTCTTAAAAGGTATGCTTGAGTGAGATGTGATACATTCCAGGATATTCCGAAAATCTACGAAGACGTCTAAATAAATTTAACAGTAGAACAACTTTTAAATCATCTAATACTTTATCGAGCATATTAACTACAAATAAACCTTTTAATGAGTGTCAAAATTCAAAAAATTCAGTTTATGCCATTCCGTGCGATTGTGGTAAGACCTATTTTGGTGAATCAAAGAGACCATTAAACATTCGTACGCAAGAACACAAAAATAATGTTAACAAGAAATTATCAGCCATTTCATTGTTAGCTAAACATTATGAAAGTCGAGAACATCATTCTATAAAATGGCATGAAACCAAGATTATTTTAAAAGAAGAAGATATGTTAAAGAGGAAAATCAAAGAAGCTGCTGTAATAAATAATAATGTAAATTCAATCAGTCAACCAAGCTATGATTTACCAGTGCTTTGGAATACCATTTTAAATAAAGAAGTTGCTATGGCTGTAAACAGAAGAACTGTAGGCTAACAAGAACCTGAAGAAAAAGCTGGAGTAGCTTTGAAATATCGTTCAAATATAAATAAAATGTAACCTGTGTCAAGTTTTAAAATGTGTTTAATGTTATTGCTTGTTGTATAAGGTGCCCGAGTGTGTAGCGCGCCACGGCTTGGCTTCGGCGCCCTGACGGGCCCACTGATAAGTTAATAACTAGTTATGGCACGGGGATTATGTATGCAAAATTGCATGGGCTAAAAGTTAAATTTCAATTATTTATTTGATTTTGGTTTGAATTGAAGCTAATTCAACTAAAAGATGTGATGTTTTAACCGCATACAGGGTTAAAATTAATAGGCATCAAAATTCCTATGCTCACAAGAAAGCAAAAGAGATTGTTGACACACAAATAATTTACTTCTACAATCGTTACACTGCGACAAAATTGTCGGAAACCTTCACAGGCCGGATTTTCAGAACGGCTTATAATATTGCTAAAAGCAACAGACCTTACAGTGATCACCCAGATCTTATAAAGCTACAGAACCTTAATTGTTGTGGTGGAGGGCTAACATTGCATTCAAGATTCTCCGCAACAGAGATAATAAAACACATATCTCATGATTTTTTTGTTTGTTTGTGTGGCTCGTTGGTCTTGTTGTTAGCGTATCTGCTTCCAATGCAGAAGGTCCAGGGTTCGATTCGCGTCAAATGTCAGAAGTTAATAACTTCTGATTTGGATTTAAGTCCATCAGTTCATGTCTTAGGAGTTTGTAAACGGTGACTTTGGAGCCGTCCTAGCAACGAAGCACATAATAAATTCAGAGTTGTTCTGAATCGGCCTTGTTGATTCTGGCGCTGATTCGTGTGTGTTCGCACTGTCCATACCACTGATTGCTATATTTCCTATTACATATTCGATCTTTGGTTGGTTATCGTTCACTCGTCGATTACATCGGGTCCTACTGGGTTGGCTTGGTCGCTTTGATTTACTATTCCCCACTGAAAATCAGTTATATAACTGAGTGGGTAGACTCTAAATACAATCTATTTATTTATTTATATGAAAGCAAATATTGTAAAAAATATTGTAGCAAATAATTGCAAACTTGTGGTATTGGTAGATGAATCTACAAATTTAAGTAGGAAGTCTTGTTTATTACTATATCTGAGAACGATGATAAATTGGAGTGAGCCAATTTTTATTGAGCTAGTTATAAAATGTTAGAGCTAGGTAGGTCTATTTACAGTGATCTAATAATAGCATGACAAGTCGTTAAAAACATCACAAACAAAGCTATCTGAAAAATTGATTAAGTACATAGGCCTACTGGACTTCGGCAACTATGGATAGCTGTAATGATGTAGTTGGCTTACATATTGATTCAAGGACTCTCAAGAGTTGATAAATTATTACTAATTATGTGCAACAGTATCGCTGACTCAACTAACGTATTTGTTGTTATGTATTCGTCCAACTAGACCGCCCTACACACAGAAATACTAGTTGTATTTTGTAAATCGCGCGCAACGTTGTCATCAAAATGGCCACCGGCACAGTCTACTATTTACAACCATTCCCAACACGTTTTTGTATGGGCATAGTAGGGCCTTGGCTGTGAGACCTCTGCTGTTCCAGCTAATACAGTACATGAGAAGATTCTGGGCAGGGGTCGTTGGTGTACAGCAGGGGTCAATAAATAATCTGCCCCGTCGCACAAACAATTGTTCGAGTCATTTCACAGAAACCTGAGACGGAGATTGAAAATATCCCCTATCATAAGGATATTTACAGAACGTCTGGTCGAGCGCGATGGGACCGAGGGACGTGACTTCCGACTGGTTGATGATGACCAACGAATACGACGACGGCAAAGAATTCGGCAGTTGATCATCGAAATACCAATCTTAGTAGCAAATGGTGAGCTGATCCTTGGGCTGAACATTATGGATCTTTTGGCCAGAATGGCCCACCAGTACGATGGGAATTTTTGTCGCCTAGAACACAATCTCGAGCTCGAGAATCTTGTGGTGGCCGATCCAGAGCAAGTGGTTGGTGACAGGAATGACATTGCCCCTGCAGACATTTTGAACCTGGATAACATGGCAGTGGCTATGGAAGAGGAGGTAGAAATTAACTGGGGGGATGATGCTGACGAAATGGGGCAGGTGGGTGAGGGCGACCAAGGTCCTGCGTGGCAAAGGTGTGCAGTGTGCCTTAATTATGATGTACATCCCAACAACATGCATGTGGGCACTTCTGTTTTTGTCAGGCATGTGCCACAGCGCTTGGACAATTGAACAAGGAGATATGCGCTATGGGCAATAGTGCATGTTCATTTTAGAATGTTCTGCAACTAACTACACGGTGAGAAAAGCTAAGCAGCCGGTGAAAGAGAAGGGAATCATGTCGACCCCGAACCCTAAACCAGGCATAGTTTTACCAGCTGTTACTGTTGAATGTATTAAAGAATATTATCATAGTGATGACATAATCATAAGCCGTGCTATGCCTGGCATGAAAGATTTTGTGTCGGTAAAGGAAGGAGGAACAAGGGTGCATATTCAGAAGAGAAATTTACTCGCCTTTGATGAGAAGTTCCCACAGCATGAAGTTGGTTTTTCAAAGTTTGCCGTGGACCGACCTAAAAACTGTGTTCTCCCTGGTGCTAGTGGAACCCATTCGGTGTGTGTATGTGTACCACCCATCAGAATGTGAAGTTGATACTCATGGGTGCAAAGCTTGAAGAACTCACAGCAGATGACGGTGGTCAGACGCTCAAGACCTACCATGAGTGCCTCACCGAGATGATTTGCAATCCTCTATCACGGGATTATTTTTTTAAATGTATGTAAGTCTTGTCCTGGAACTGACCCACTTAAAGATCCAATGATTACACTTTTCGACAAAACTTTGATTGAGAACGTAACTTTCAAGCATTGGGTCTCCGTTGACTGGTGTACTCTTTAAAAAACAACTATGGCTACAGATGACTTTTTGGCGAGTTTTGCAGAGAAACTTAAAGTTCTACTGCTCCACTCATTCATTGCCATCCAACAGTCCACTTTGCACCGCGAGCTGAAGGCCAACAACCTGGAGAATTTTTAGTGATTTGCCATTTTGTTGAAAATTACTCCTTTGTTCTGCAAGATGAAGCACAAGGATTCCATTGGAATAATTTTTCTGCTACAATCCATCCTTTTGTGGCATACTATGCAGAAGATGGTATTTTAAAGCATGTAAGCTTTATTATTTACTACAATTCAGAAATTAAAAAAGTCCGCCCCAACCGGGAATCGAACCACGGATCTCCCGCATTCCAGACAGGCGTCTTAAGCACTAGACCATCAGGACGGGTACATTTTAAACTCTGAATTGTAGTTGCATTATACATCTGAATGGATAAGCTTTGTTATAATCTCAGAATGTCTTTATCACAAATACTTTTGCAGTTCATTTGTTTCTGCGGAAGATGATTGGCTTTCTAGCTGAAAAGTTTGGGCAAGTGCCCAAATTGATTCAGTACTTCTCAGATGGTGCTGCTGCACAATACAAAAATAGAAAAACTTTATTAATTTGTGTTACCATAAAGAAGACTTAGGTGGAGTTGAAGCTATTTGGCATTTTTCGGCAACATCCCGGAAAAGGAGAAAAGGAGCATGTGACGGCGTTGGAGGAACAGTAAAAAGGTTGGCTGGTCGAGCGAGTCTTCAACGGCCATATGAGTCCCAGATCATGACACCAAGGCAACTTTTCGATTGGGCTGCAGGAATAACTAAAGCTGTTTCTTTTGCTTATTGCACCAACAAGGAGCATGACGAGGAAGAACAGTTACTAGACGATCGTTTTTCTATGTCACGACCAATTGCTGGCACCCAGAAACTTCACTACACGAAGCCAATTTCCAAAACCAAGGTTTTAATAAAAGTTCATTCTTCATCATTGTATTCTAATGAAGAAACTGTTTGTGCTGTTGAAGATCAGGTGGAGTATAAATACATTAGGGGATTGTTAGTTAGTTATTGGGGTTTTAGGGCACAAAACAGTAAAGTTATCAGTGCCCATCATATTTTCTGATTGCCAACTAGGAAAACGCTAAAGTCCCGTCGCGTTGATGGATGAGCGTTTTTGTAAGTTATTTAGTTTGCGTGGGCCCACTTTTCATTTGCAAGTGCTTTGTGAATACATTGTAGGCGATTGTTGTCGAGTTTCTAATGTTACTTCTTAATTTATAAACCTCAAAAAAATTCATATCAAAACCTTTATTCTATGGATTTCGACTAACTTTTTCAACTTTTTCTTTCAAAAGTTACTACATCACCATAACCTTAATGTATATGTGAAATATGAACGTTGTAGCCCCACCCGTTTGGTCAGAATCGGCCCAAATGTCACGAAAATATCGCACTAAAAATCGAAAAAAATCGTAAAAGTACGTTTATTTTATGGGTTCTGGTTACCTTTTTCAACTTTTTTTTCACAAGGTACTACATCACCATAACCTCAATGTCCATGTTAAATATGAACTTTGTAGCCCCACCCGTTTGGTCAGAATCGGCCCAAATGTCACGAAAATATCGCGCTTAAAATCGAAAAAAATCGTAAAAGTGCGATATTCATGAGAAATATTTCTTCGATTGTACCCAAAAACGTGGCACGTCTAAGTTTAGAGATTTCGAAGGTCCCCTTCAATTTTCATCAAGATCGCTTATGCCGTTTGCCCGGAATCGTGCGAACATACCGACAAAAAACAAACAAACAAAAATACATTGGTGCTAAATTTTTTGAGGGGTCAGTGAATTGAAGTTTTCGCTTCGCTCATCCAAATATATATGACTTTCAAATTGAATTTAAAAGGTTTACTTTACGTAAGAAATTAATAACATTATCGCTTGTCGTGGAGTTGTCTGATAAAATTTCTTTGAGGGAAGGTTTTAATTTAAAATCTTTTCTATCACTACTATATTTTGTACAGGTTTCTAAAACGTGTGTAATAGTTAAAACTTCGCCACAATCATCACAAATGGGAGGATCTTTACCTCTTAGAAGATCTTTTATGTGCTCGATCATTTTGGCCTTCTGAGTTTGGTCGGCAACCAAGATCATTGGTGGCAGTGCCAATGTGGAAGGCTGTAGAGTATCGCCAATTTCTTTTATATTTGGGCCCTGTTTATCTTAAAGCAATACTTACAGAATCTTTGTACAATCATTTCATGCTGTTTTTTTGTGAATAACTGTTCATGTGTCTTGCAAGTTGTATGTTGATTTGAATGACAAGACTGATGAGTTGTTGCTGAGCTGGAGGGTCACTTCGCTCGTCACCTAAACGTTTCTGGAGCTACATCCATTCAAAACCTAGATCTTGACGAATTCAATTTGAAATGAGGTATAATTACACAGCGGCTAACGTAAATGATTGTTGTGTAATGTTCACCGACTTCTTTAAGAGAGTATAGGACATGCGATTTAGGCAAATTGCTGTTCGCTCGGCCAACTGACACCACAGGTGTCTGAAATTTTGAACATTTATCACAAATGTGGAATTATAGGGCTCGACAGTAACACATTTCCAAATTTTGTTTTAAAATAATTTATAAAAAATCAATAAGTTTTCACAAATTTTGATTTTGTTAAAAACTCTAAAATTGACCATATTCGTGATTTTTTTCTGGGTGATTATGTCCAAATTTTGAAAATCTATGACCACAGGGCTGTCTATGTATGTTTTATTGACAACTTTGCAAAGTTTCATATACTTCGGATGCATCTTGGCCGAGCGAATAGCTATTTGCTAACCGGCAAATGTGTCCCATTCCCTCTTAAATCTTCATTTCAACCGAACGACGTGCTGATGATGGTGATGATAAAAAAGGCTGTAAGAAAGTGCTATGCTTAGACTCAACTCATTGCACTACGCAGTATGATTTTTATCTTATTTATCTTATTGTACCTCATGAATTTGGCGTAGGATACCCGATGAACTGTGTTTCTGCCGTGAAATGGCAAGACAACAAGCCTGTATGTTTGCTGTCGACAGCACACTATCCTAAAGATGTCACCTTTTTGAGTTGTCGAAATAAAGATGGGAGCAAAACCGAAGTAAGCTGCCCAAAAGTTGTTGAAACTTACAATGCAATCATGGGGGCAGTCGATCGTTTCGACCAATTCAAGGAACGGTACTCGTTGGGTCGGCGGTCTGTCAAGTGGTGGCACCGCATCCTTTATTACTTGATCGATTAAGCATTGTCAATGGAATTATTGAGATAAAAAAAGAGAGGAGCAGATAACCAAAACCAGTTGAGCTTCAGGCTTCGATTAGCCGTTCAGCTGATCGGTGGGTTTTCGTCCAAAAGAAAACGTGGTCCAATAGTGGCATTCTTAGCTAACAAGAGATGGGTGCCTGAAGATATTAGACTTGCTTCAGTTGGAAACCACATGGCAGTAAAGAATAAGAATTACCGGCGGTGTCGACACTGTACCACAAAAATCAAGGAAAAGAGAACCAGATCAGAAGATGACTGAATAGTCGTCGAAATATTGTTAGAAAGTTGTTTTCTTTATTTACAAGTGCAGTGTATAGTCTAAATATTTCATTACACTAGGAAAACGCTTAAGTCCCGCCGCGTTGTTGGATGAGCGTAATTGGTGCATTGAGCTGCCATGTGTTATGCGGATTTTTTGTTGTTGAAGATTTTAAAAATTAAATTAAATTATATAAAAAATTAACTTTATTTTTTTTTAAATTAATCGTAATTTTAAAAAAGAAAAAAATCGTAAAATTTCGATTTTCATAAGAAATAATTATTTGATACTGCTCAAATTATACACTAATATATAAATTCATAAAATTAAGGATCTGTGAAAAAATCATTACAATCGGATAAAGCATGTAGGTGTTATACGTCAAAGAATTGTTTAAAAAAAGAAAAAACCCGTAAAATTTCGATTTTCATGAGAAGTAATTTTTCGATTGCGCTCAAATTTCACACGAATACCTAAATTCATAAAATTAAGGTTCTGTGAAAAAATCATTAAAATCGAATAAAGCATGTAGGTGTTATAAGTCGAAGAAATTTTTTAAAAATCGAAAAAAATCGTAAAATTGCGATTTTAATGAGAAATAATTTTCCGATTGCGCTCAAAAACGTGGCAGTTCTAAGTTCAGAGATTTAGAAGGCCTCTATAAAATTTCATCGCAATTGGAGTATCGGTTTAGCCGGAATCGTGTTAACAAACACACAAAAATACAAAAAGAAAAAAAAAAAAACATTCCGGATTTTTTTCTCCAGTGTAGTAGAATGGAATCTTCGCTTCGCTCGCTACGCTCATCCAATTATTAACCTCACCTGCACTAAAAGTTTCATTATTATATAAGCAGATTCACTTGTCATTTAATGTCATGCAATGTAGGGATGCTTTTGAACCCAGGTACAATTGTGCAATATTTTGTTATTGATATGGCATTGATTGTAGGGAGACCTATAAACACAAGCTATAAAAGTTTGGGTCCTTAATTCTCTTACATGGTGACTTATTATTGCTGTTGTTTGCTAAATAGGTAAATAATATATCTAGAGCCTAAATCCAAATCTATGATAGCTAGCTGGACAACCAGGGGAGCGAAGCTACTACATCAGGGGTGCTCGCAAGAGCGATGTCTGGGGCTCAGAAGGACACAGCGATGACAGCAAAAAGATCCAATCATCATTACTGTATACATTTATGAACAGACAATCCAAATGTCTGTGTGTTCTAGCTGAGGTACTGAAAACACAGAAGATGCCGGCGAGTGAGGACGACTACTCAATAGTTGAGCGGTTCAACCATGGGTGGCTGAAGCGCCCCTCGCTCATAGACTGGCATGAACACCTTGGTGGTAACCCGGCTGATTCTTATATGGACGGCTGGCTGGACAACCAGGGGAGCGAAGCTACTAGATCAGGAGTCACAGCATCAGGGGTGCTCACACGAGCGATGTCTGGGGCTCAGTAGACAGTGATGACTGAGGAGACCCTAAAGAAAAACGTTAGGCTTTTTACTTGGCTATGTCTAGGTATTGAAGTATTTTTCAACAAGACATTGAAAAAAGCCATGCATACTACCACCAAGTGCAAGCACAATTATTCATTTCAGATAGGGCTTATGCAGATTTCATGGTGAAGACCAACAGTGGGGAGCTACACATTGACACCATTTTGGGAAACGGCAGCCTTAAAGACAAAACTAGTAAGACGGAGTATAAACAATGACATTTTAAAATCAGGCCATCTTCCAATGCTTTTTCTGGCCTCTCTAAATCAATTAAATAATAAATAAATAAATTATATTTAGAGTCTACCCACTCAGTTATATAACTGATTTTTAGTGAAAAAACGATCTTATGGAGTCAGTCGCTCATAAGTGCAAATGTATATTGAAAATGAGTTTTCAGAAACTCAGAAGCTCCATTTTTTTGAGGAGAGGGAATTGATGCAACAACTGATATAAGAAGTAAACCCATGCTTCAGTTATTGCGCAAAACACATTTCGCTGGTATATTTCCATACTGTTCTAAATCCATTTTTTGAAAAAATCGATTTAGGCATTCCAGCTTGTTCTATGTACATTTATCTAACATTTAAGCTAACAAAACTAAAAAAAAAATCTTTTTAAAGGTCCATACTGACGTTTCCATTTTGTTCTAATTACACAAAAGCACCATTCCTCCGATCCATAGTGTTCCATAATATCACATTATACAGCAAAACGCTAAATAAATAATTCCAGATTGTTCTATATCCACGAACCAATAAAATGTTAGCTTTGTCACTCCCCAAACCCAATACGCGGGGCGTTTGTATCACCTTTTGCAACATTACCCGCTGATTTCAACCCACGGCGTTGATCTTGTGTGAGATTGTAATTTTTTAAGTGACGTGTGAAGTGTGAGGGCATCAAAATGTCTGAAGCTGGTGCGGTACATCTGCAGAGGGTGATCCCGAAGAAGATGTTCTATCCTTATTTGATGGTGGCAGCTCAGATGAGGATTTTATTGGCACCACTCCAACAAAAAATTTACGCCGCAAAAAAGTGTAAGTCAAATACCTAAATTTGTTGAGTTGCTCCTTTATCATAGAACCTTTAGAACAAAGCCTCGGTTGTTGAGACGGTGATTGTTGGTTTCTTCTTGCTTCACCAGCTAACTGCTGCACCTGCGAGCTTGAGACGTAGCCGGACATTAATTTTCTCGTATCAATATCATTGGCCCAGTCGGAGTCACTGTAGGCTTCCATTTGTTCTCCGGATGCTTTGCGATAGACGAGTTTTCTTCTTTGCGGTCTTTTTTAGATAACGCATTGGCCCAGCGCGCCACATTGCGATCACTTGACGAAAACCAACCAGCATCAACAATAAATATAACTATTTCTTGCTATCTTAAGTGTTCAGAAAATACGCGTCGAGAGAAATCCTCCATTTTAAGATTTTGCAAGTCTAAAGGAAAGTTGATTTATTAAAATATATCGCTTGCGAGCAATTTCGACTTCTCGATAACCCTTTGTGTAAGCGAATTAAAAAACTATAACGTCCCGGCGACTGCGGCTCGCTCGATCATAAAACTACATTACCGCAAATTGAGGAATCGACTTCGAGTCTCAAATACTCGACTCGAAATTTCGGGTACTCGCACAGCCCTATAATCAATGCATATTTTATAAATTAATGAAGGGCCTACTGACTCCATTTTTGCAAGCTGTTGAAGTTAATGTTATCCCATGGATTAGAACTGGGTTAACTAAACCAGGCAAACATCCATTGTACAGTTAGAGTAGGCCTATGGCCTACTAGTAGCTTAAGTTTTGGTCTTGTTTGTGTTTTATCGTAAAATTTTAAAATATTTGTTTGCTTTTTGAAGAAAGCTCTACCTAGTTATTATTTTCAATTGTGATAAATAGTATAAACGGTAGAGATGTTCCAACGACATCGATTATTCGACTCGATATTGCGGAAAAATTTAGCCTATTTTCGATATCGATACCCCGCCGTCATATCGGAAATATCGCGATATCGTAGCTTTATTATTCTCGATGTTAAATGTCCCGCCGCGGTCTGCACTACAAATTTCTGCAGTTCAACGGAATGCTTCTCCGCTACGATCCACACCCTCCCCGCCAGCGCCTAGCCAATGCGCGCGCACCTCCCTCCAACATCGCTCTCGATTCACGTAGCGCGCTGCATGGGAGTGGGACTTCAGTCCAGTTGCTCCCGTCGTAGTGACAACATCGACGACGCGACTCGTTATCTTTACACGCTTGGAGTTCAAGCATTATTTATTATGAGGTATAAGAAACATGTTTCAAGAAGTTTCACTTGAAAATCTCGATGACTTAACTGATATCCCACCAATATCAAGCACACAAGACTGGCATTTACAATCAATCACGTATGAAAAATCGTCATTTTCGCAGTCGAAAAAAATTCAATTTCGCGATATCGATATTACTTTTGAAATTTCGATATCGCGTTATGATATCGGCAAAATAGCGCCAATATCGATACTGGAAAAAATATTGTTGAAATAATGGGTAAATTTTCTGTTACAGAATCATTAAGGCATTGGCTTATTACCAAAGGCACCTCCGAGCATAGAATACAACAAGAAGTCGACAAGGTACCAAAGCACATAAGCCAGCGCATATCCGACCTCAATCGAGTAGAAAAAAACCCTAGAGGAGAAGGCAGAGCTTTCTGCCAGAAACAAGCAGAGGCGCCGACAGCTGAGGATGACTGAAGACGAGACGACATCCCAAGACACAATTTCAAATGCCTTTTCCCAATCCTTTTCTCCACGTCGATCTCCATCTCGATCTCCATCTTGTTCTCGATCGTCATCTCAATCCCAATGTTAGGCCTACAGTATTTACGCGCATAAAGGCCGCCCTCGCGTAATGGCCGCACCCCAGTTTTGACCATGCAAATTTTAAAAAGTAGGCCTACTTTGCATGTTTTTAACCCTTGCAACCCTAGTTTTTAGGCCAAAATATGTTCCAACACTATTCTGCAATGTTTTGGTATTTAAATAAAAACGTTAATTTTGCCACGTCACATCTTGGCATATCAATAAAACCAAAAGTTCACACTATAGTGGCCGCTGTATTCTAAAACCATGTGACTGCTTGAAAACAGCCAAACAAATTTTACCAATGATCATTACAAAGTATGATCTATGGTCTATGCACTAGTAAAGGCCCCCTGGAAAATGCAATGTTTGAATCATAAACATGCATATCTGTCATGGCAGGCCTATAAACCAGCAACTATTGGTACTATACCGTACCAAGTTAAAAATGTATTTGACTTGTATATATCATTTCATTTGTTATACTAGCCTAATATGTTTATCTTTTTATTTTGAAAGCTGTAAGTTTACTTTGACAATGCTTATCTTTATTGTAGGCTATATTGATTGATTATATTGACTAAGCCTATGGCTTCTTATCTTAATAAGGTACTAGAACTTTGAACATGCATAATGAATGAGTGATATTCAAATCTATATCAAACTACAACCCTAGTTTTTAGGCCAAAATATGTTCCAACACTTAAAATCTTCTGAAATGTTTTTGTATTTAAATAAAAACGTTTATTTTGCCACGTCAAAGCTAGGCATATCAATAAAACCAAAAGTTAACACTTGTAGCCGCCGCTGTATTCTAAAACCATGTGACTGCTAGAAAACAGCCAAACAAATTTGGACAATGGTCATTACAAAGTATGATATGTGCACTAGCAAAGGCCCCCTGGAAAATGCAATGTTTGAATCATAAACATGCATATCTGTCATGGCAGGTCTATAAACCAGCAACTATTGGTACTATACCGTACCAAGTTAAAAATGTATTTGTATATATCATTTCATTTGTTATACTAGCCTAATATGTTTATCTTTTTGTTTTGAAAGCTCTAAGTTTACTTTGATAATGCTTATCTTTATTGTATATTGATTATATTGACTGCCTATGGCTTCTTATCTTAGTAAGGTACTAGAACTTAAACTTGATTATTTTTGTGTATCTTTGTGTAACTTTTTAAGTTGTATATTAGTATGACACAGTGGCGTGGCGAACTACTAAGAGTGATCGGTGCCTACAATATTTTAACTGTACCCACCCCCTACTTTCGTTGGCAACAAGGGGGTCTGGGGGCGTGCCCCCAGTTTAGCCCCGCAGGGAATTTTTTCAATTTTGATGATCCTAGAATGGATTTGGTGCGTTTTACCATCAATTAATATGATTTTATAGATGTTGATAGCCTCATTTTTATGTAATGAAATTTTAATGAAATGGCTGATTTTTTTCCCGTTGAACTCATAAAACCAACGGTTTATAATTTTTTTAGTCTTCCACAGTTTAGCCCCGCAGGGAATTTTTTCAATTTTGGTCATCCTAGAATGGATTTGGTGCGTTTTACCAGCAATTAATATGATTTTATGGATGTTGATAGCCTCATTTTTATGTAGGCCCTAATGAAATTTTAATGAAATCGCTGAAAATATTATATATTTTTTTGAACTCATAATGCCAACGGTTTGCGATTCTTTTTTGTCTACCCCAGATTAGCCCCGCAGGGAATATTTTTAATTTTGGTGATCCTAGAATGGATTTGGTGCTTTTTACCGGCAATAATATGATTTTATTAGACGAGTAAGCAAAGTGAATGAGGATTACTATTCAAGATAAACGGCGCTTATTATGTGACTCTGTGCGTGTGTGTGCTAGTGTGTACTATAAAAATCAGCCGAATCGCTGAACAGATTGCGCTTATGTTTTAATTGTTGAACTCATTCAGCCAACGGTGTTTTATTCCTCTTCGCCTCCTCGTAGCGGCATAGCCAGAATTTGGGAAAAAAATACCCATTATGAAAGTAATCAATGAAGAATTTAGTTCCTACAAGAGGAATCCGGGGGCATTCCCATTTGAAAAGAAATTGTATGTCCTAGATCGTTAAATAATCTGTGCATTTTGGAAATCAATTTGGTTATTTTGTTCGTTTTCTCCGTTTATTGGCAGAGCCATTATTTGGGATTTAGGAAAACTACTGAAACGCATAATAATGAAAACTAGGGGCTACGTGAGCTTGCCCCCGGGAAAATGATTATTTAAGGTTATTTGGTACAAATCTGTGAGTTTTGAAGAAACACTTTGTTTGCAATATTTGAAGCGAAACGATACGATTTTATTATTTAAGGACAAACTTACTGTCTCGATTTAATTGAAATCAATGCATTTTTATCTAGAAATTGTACTGGAAATACCTCAATTCAAATAGGTCCAAGAATGTTCTTCTTATTGCATTCACGACGTCGATAATCCTGCTTCATATCATGAGACGGTAATTTAAAAATTAAAACAGAAAACTCGAAAATGTTCTAGACTTCCTCCATGCCACCAGCTGTAGGCCTATTTAATTTATAAATTCCTCAAATCAATCTATTCAATCAAATGAAATAAGTTATAGTATAACGAACATGTCTATTCATTTAGCAGTATTGTTGAATTGCTACCTGTTATAAGTTGAGTTGAGAACTACTGGATGAATATCCATCATGCATGTTGTCTGCACTTTTACTAAAAAATCATGATTCATGACAAACTTTTAGGCCTACTACAGTCCAGTAACACTCTAAGGTAAGTAAAGAGCTGTAGCCATACAATTCAGTAGGTGTAATAATAACAGTTAAAATAATTTTATAAAATATTATGTTTCATTAAAAAAGGGACCCACCCACCCCTTTTGGTATCGGTGCCTGGACTCCGATTTGGTATGTTCGCCACGCCACTGGTATGACATGTGCTTATCTTTGTTGTGCACTTATATTGACTGAGCCTGTGGCTTCTTTGTGAGATTTGATGAAGGGGAGATTAAATAAAGTATGTCAATTTGAAGATATACCTAGTTGGTTCCATTTTAACACCCTTGAGTCGTGATTGATTCCCATAGAATCCATGTGGATCAAGTTGAATGTTGGTTTCAATTGAATTTCGTAGGTTTTATTAAAATATCATTGGTTCCCTTCGATTAACATGGGTTCCATATGAATCTTGTTGGATTTAATTTGATTCCTGTTGACTACCATTGTTTCCATTTGAATCCCATTGAATTTCATTTCTATCATGTTGACTAACTTTGGTTCTATTTGATTCCTGTTGACTACGGTTGGTTCCATTTGATTCCTGTTGACTACCGTTGGATTCCATTTGATTCCTGTTGACTACCGTTGGTTACATTTGATTCCTGTTGACTACCGATGGTTACATTTGATTCCTGTTGACTACCAGTTGATTCCCAATGAATCCTATTGGTGTTCCTATGGTTCCATTTGAATCCCATTGACTACCATTGGTTCCCCATTAATAATTAACAGTTGATTCCCTTTGACAACAAACACAATTGAATCAGGTTGGTTACAGAACCTGTTGAATCCATTTGATTACCATTGCATATGGCTAAATAATACAGTTGATTCCATTTGACTACGAACACATTTGAATCAGGTTGGTTACAGTTCATGTTGAATCCAATTGATTACAAGAGAGAGTTTCATGTTGAACCCCATTGCATACATTGCCAATTGAAAACGTAAATGTGGCACAAATACACTTGAATCCCGTTGAGATTAACATGAACATGGTTCAAATGGATTCAACGGTATTCAATGGGATGTCTTCAACTGTATTCAACTGGAATTTTTAGCAGGGTAGTAAAGGCCTAGATCTTTGGTAGACTAGGCCTAGGCTAGGTCTACACACCAATACAATAAAATTTACTTCAGTAAATTGAAAAAGCAATGTAATAGGGAATATTGTACTACTGTTTCTACATACCTGATTTCCACGAAATTTTATAGGCCTATTAAAATATGCCTGGCCTAGTATAGCGAGGCATCCATCTTCATTCTTCGCAATTCTTCGTAGCTAACGCTCTACTTGCGTTTTATATGACGCGAGCAACCAGTCACATACAAGATTTTATGAGTTTTACAGAATATATTAATACCGTTTTACCCTATAACAGGTGAAAGCTATTGAATAAAATTAATTATTATTCATTAATAATCAATTATTTTATTTTATTTACATTTTAAAACCTGTATAAACTACATATTAAAACAAAATAAACTTTCCACTTGAGTAAAGTCGTTTGCCGCCTAGCCAGATGTTAAATATCAATGCGCCACTGCTTATAGCCATGGGCGCGAACTTTTCAAAATGAGCTTCAAAATGAGACTTTCAGCTGCAGTGCCCCCGTATAACCCTTGCAGGAGAGATAGAGGGCTAAAAATTTGAATGAATACTCCATTTGACCGTATCAGTCCGATTTTTTAAACCGGAAGGTCCTAAGTACACCCGTTCGGGAGATTCGACAGCTGGAACTTTTTTTCCCAAGGAGCAAAAGAACTCCCTCAGCATAGCTCTGACTTCTTGTCTATCTACCCCGATATTTTTCAAAACTTGAGTTTTTGGGAAATTCTGTAGTGAAGTCGATCTCCCGCCAGGGGCGACACGACTATTTTTTATTATTTAAACGTCCGTTTGATCGTAAATAATATAAATTAGGTGTTTAAATCGATTTCTAATGAGTTTATCAAGTGTTTTTCATGAGGATTAGACGTTCCGTGGGTACACCCGGGCACATTTGTATTAATTTGAACGTGTTTCCGACAAGATAGGAATCCGGGACCCAGCTCATTGGAAGCGGACAAAAATTTTACGCTATATTACATGTGCGTCCAAATCAAACATCATCATCATCTAACAGTAAATTTAAATAATAAACTAAACTAAACACAGAATGTTACACCCAAGTTTGAAATATGCGGTCTCCTCGATCAGAATGGGCAACATTAATAGTGATTAGTGAAGTTATGGTTACCATTGCATACACATAATAAATAATTGAACAATGATTGAACTTGTAATGGACAAACAATATACTTTATTATTTATATAGTATTGATTTTTTGATAATAATATTATTAATAACAATAATAATAATGATGATGATAGCATCGCCTTGTTTATCAAGCTGTTTGGTTGGCCATACTGGCTGTCACTGGCTGTAATGTCTAGATGAAGCTGACCACGTTTGTTGAAAACATATTATTTAATTAATATTTCCGCGATTCAACTTTATTTTCACGTTATGCATTGTCGCCTAAGCACTGTGTTTGTAATATTGTGCGATACAAACTTCAGAATTGTGCTGGGGCTCAAAGAAAACAGAGGAAATGGCTTCTGCTTCACATAACCATTCAATAGGGCCTCGGCCCTAGACCCATTCTCTGTCATTCTAGGTGAGAATTATATTTATTCTTTTCTAGGGCCTATCCATATTTACTAGGCCTAGCCCTTGTGGGAATGAATGGAAGGATATGAAACATCCTACACCAATTTTCATCCTCGGTATAGCCTAGGCCTACACAAAGAATTAGCGTAAGGAAGAAAGTGTTCACTTTCCATCTAGGGCCTATAAGGGCCTAGTAGGGCTTGTATGCCCTGGCCCCTAACTTTACTTTTTCTAGTAGACAAGGCAATTCATACACTAAATTCTAAGCTAGGGCTAGGCTTAATCCCAAATTTGTTTCACAATTTTTAGCTTAAGCCTCTCGGGCTAGGGCTATTCTGTCTGGATCTAGTTTTATTTGAGTGGACTTTGCACTAGGGCCTAGTCCAAGGTAGAAAGCTATCTAGACAATAGATAAGCCCAAGACCTAGCCTACCAAACAGTGGCATTACCAGAAATATTTTTGGGGGGGAAATTGTGCCCTTTGCCCCCCGCCGTAGTATCCTGCCACTGCTACCAAAAAATCGTAGCCTAGCCTACAATAATGTACACACTGCATGGAAGCCTATATAGACCTAGGGCATAGTTGTTGTTCTGCCTCTCAATGACAGAAAATCATATGTTCCGTCAGTATTATTAATTCCCGTAGATAGGCCCTAGTCCTATCGTCAGTTTCAAGGATGGATGCTTCGCGCATGTCGGCTTGTGCGGTAGGCCTACCCTAACCTCTAGTGCCCCGATTCATGAACATCGGTATAACTATCGCTATACCGCTCTTATCCTACCCGGAGTTTAACCCACTGTTACCCGGCGGTATAAGTTCGAATTCATGAAGCTGTGTTAGGCCGGGGATAACGTGCGAGTAGGCGGTATAAGTCTGGTATAGCTCGGACCAATCACAGCTATCGTTACATCCGAGAATAGTGACGTCACGCTACAAATTTTTGTCACTGGCTGCTTGAACGCGTATTTCAGGCTAGCCACCGAGAAGAAGAATGCTATCGCTGGCAACACACCACACCTGTTGTGATGTAAACAACCAAGCAAGTGTCAGTGAAACTCGATGTAAAGTCAGCACTGGGGCTAGCATATCAATCGTAAGCTAGGCCTAAGCCTACTGCTTTTTGAGAAATATGGAAACGAAAGCTGCTAGGATAGGTCTACTAAAGGTAGGCCTATTGGTGCCCATTTTACCATTAAAGGATGGACCGAGAGTGGATTTCCTACGGTCCTGTCATCCATCCACAAGGACCGGACGTAAGAGCGATTCCAACGTAAGTGGCCCTTTGTATTTTATAACAACTGTGATATTGACATTGCAGGATAGAGGGGTCTAGGCCCTAGGCCTAGTCGGAATTTTACCCAGAGTCTAGTCTGAGGCCTAGGATTGGATTGGATTGGATATTGCTTTACGTCTCATATTTATGCAACTGGGCTAATCGAGACGAAGGGAGGGACGTAAGGGATGACGTGGGGGGACAAGGGGTGGACAAACCTGTGCTGGTCAGAACCAGCCACAAGCATATGGGGAGGGCAGGGGTTCCCCCACGTCGTGGTCGTCTCGTCGTCGAAAGACAGTGGTGTCACTTCGGGAAATCTATATAAAGAAAATGTAGATCATGGTACCATTAAACCACATACAGACAGCCTCTTAAAGGTAACAAACACAAAGCTGATCACATTCAGCAGAAACAGAAGCCACCGCCATGTACTGTACTGTGGAAACGGAACAATTTGGATATTGCTTTACGAGCAGAGGCAGAGGTTCCCCCACGTCGTGGTCGTCTCCGTCTGTGTCATCCGTCCGTGTTGTCATTGTCGTCGCCGTCGGAGAGGTAGTCAAAGGGAAGGGGAAAGTTCCCCGACGACGACCCAGAGCTCGCACATTAGTTTCAGGGAGATAAACTCCCCTAATAACGGAACAAGAACACAACAAAGATCGAAGACATAACTCGTGTGGCTGCGACAAGAACAACAGACCGACTGCGAGGTGAGCCTGCCGGCTGGGATGAGTACGCCTACTGTGGCCCGGTCCCTTATTCTGTTTAATAATAGGGCCAACTGATACAATTCTATTGATATTCTTCTCTTTTTAGGGACAAATTTCAAACCATTTGAGTAATCACTCCAGTACAAGAATTTGGAGAAAAATGGAAAAGTAAGTGTCAAGAAAAAACATTTTGACTTTTATGGTTAATTTTCTATGGCATGCAAATATTAAGATTTTTCTTTCAAATGTGAACTGTGAAATGTTTGCTGATTTGATGTAGTATTTAAAGGGGGGGGTCCTTCAAGGTAATTTTGGTAAAAAAAAATGAGCGTTTTAAAGCATCACATTGACCAACTGTTTTTTTCCACTAAAACCCGGGTTTTTAAAACTGAAATTTTTTCTTTTTAACCCTTTTTGGGGAAAAAACCCGAGGGCTTTTTTAAACCCTTTAAAATAGGTTACTGTAAGAAACAAAATTTTAAAAATCTACACAGTTTAAGTACCCTTTTTTTTCCATCCTTTTAACGCGGGAAAAAAAACCCCAAATTTTTCTTTCTAAATTTTAATGGAATTTTTCCTTTTTAAAATTTCCCTAATGATCACAAGAATTTTTTGTAAGGGGTTCCCAAAAACAAATTTGTTTTAAAACACAAAAATACAACTTTTCCGGGTTGCCCCGGATATTTTTGTTTCCCCTGTAGTAGATTCAATTTGAATTTGAAAAATTTTATTCCAAAGATAAAGGGGAAAAAATTTTAAAAAAAAAATCTAAAATTTTTTTTAAAAAAATCAATAAATTTTCAAATTGAAAATACAAGTAACGCCCGGACCCTTTTCCCAATATTGCCAAACCTAGTTTCGTATTAGCCCAGTAGTATTTTCCCTTGCCAAGAATCAAAAACACTTTAAAAAAAACGCTCGTAATGAATCTTATGATCCAATTAAGCTGAGACTCCCTTTTCCCCGGCACCAAAAGTTTACTTTTTCTTTACTCTTAAAACCCCAACGTCAAGTAAAAGGGGTTGGCCAATCTTCGCCCCATGGTCGGGCCCGGGAAGCGCCAATTTTCTCTTATCCAAAACCCCCCAAACCCCTAAAAGGGTTTTAAAAGTTTCAAAAGAAAATTTTCAAAAAAACCGTTCTGTTCCCCCCTTACAACCCTGCGATCCCCCTTTTAAAAAACAACATGGGTTTTATCCAAATTTTAAAAAAAATTTTTTCTGAACTTTCCGAAGAAAAAGGGAAAAGTCCTTTTTTTCCAAATAAAAATTTCCCATTAGACGTGCAGGTGGAAATGCAAAAAAAGCCCCCCAAAAAAAAAAAAAAAGCCCCCGTTTTCGTTCGGCCCCGGGGAAAAGGGGGAATTACAAAAAACCCCTCAATTTTGTTAAAGCCCCGATTTTTTTTTCGGGCCCAAGGAAAGGGGAATTTAAAACAGAAAAAAGAAATTTAAAAAAAAAAATAACAAACAAAAAAAGAGAATAGCAATAAAAATTTTAAGAATTTATGAAGAAAAATTAACATCAAACAAAAATAAAACCCACAAATAAAAAAGTAAAAATAAATTTCTTTCCCCCTTTTTTGTTTCTTTTATCATTACTTCAATTTTATTTTTTTTTTTAAACTGTAAATTCCTACCCCTCAGTAAACTGATTTCCCTTAATATAATAAGAAATTAAAAATTATCCCTCCCATGGGGCCAATTCAAAAATAATTTTAAAATATAAATAAAAAATAAATTTAAATGTAAATTCGACAAAACAAAAACCCCAGAGGGAAACCCGAGGACCCCGTGGGGTGTAAAGGGCCCTGTTATTTTGGGCCACTGAACAAAATTTCTTAACACGACCAGACATAAACTTAAAATCTGTGCGAAACTGACAGACCTCAACACTAAACCCACAAAGGGCTTTCCCCCGAGTAGAAAGGGCCGGTTACCCGTGAACAAAACCCTTTCAGTCGGGAAAACAGAACCGACATCCTCTTAAAAGTAAAAAAATTTAAAAACTAAACCCATATTTGCCCCAAAGTAACGCCTTTTAAACAACTGCCATGTGGAGTCCGAAAAGAACAGAACAAAGAGGGGGAGAAAAAAAACAGGGGTCCGCCTGTAAACAAAAACAACCCACCGACGGGCGAGAAAGACGCGGGCCGGTTTCCCACTGGTACTATAAAAAGGTGGGGGGCTGGAGAGGTCATATCGATTTTTCCAAGGGTCAAATCATTTAAAATTATTTTCCCAAAATCGTTTAGAAAGGGAAAAGCACATAAACCTCCACAATGTTTTATAATCGGTTGAAACCCGAAAAAAAATTATGTAGTGAGGTCATCGTGCCGTTTGCTATTTTTGTTCCCCGTTATTACCATATCCTTTGGTTTTTTACGGGGGAATATAGGGTTTAACCCCTATAACCGACGCATGTCACGTGATAGTAGATCTTTAGTACCCCGAGGATAAAAATTGGGCCCCTTCTGAGTTCAATAGACAGTGACTAAAAGGTTTAAAAATTCCCAAGTTTTTGGAATAAAGCCCCTTTTTTTTTTTATGGTATTTTAAACCCGAGTTTTTTAATTGGGTAAAACCCCTGGGTTTCACTGGGCTGGGGGAAATCTTTTAACAATCCTCCCTTCAGTCAAAAAAACCCTAGTTTTGGATGTTACAATTTGGGGGTGGTGACGGAGAACAACACTGAGAAAAGGAAAAACAGATTAAAAAGGAACAAACTAGGGAAACCTACTTTTACTACCCAACTGACAGACAGTGCCACACCCAAACAAAAAAAGGGGTGTTTGCAAACAAATGAGTTTTTTGCAACCCCTACACAGAGAATTCGGTATAAAAAAAACCCAAGACAAAAACCGCACCCCCCTTTGTGTGACTAAGCTCTCACCCCAAAACAAAACCAAAATACCTGCACTTTCCGAACTTTTCAAAAACCCAAAACCTGAACAGACAGAAATACCGATTCCAACAGGGAACTTTAACATTTTCTAAAAGGAAAAATTTAAAGAGCGAACAAACCCCCCTTTTTCCCCGGGACAAAACCCCAGAAAATTTAACAAAAAGTTCCCAAAAAATTATTAAAGGGGGCCCCATGCGAAAATATAAAAAGCCAAGATTGGGTTTAAATTTACACATTCGGGCCGTGAAGAAGCTAATTTCCCGTGTTTCTGTGGGGGCCCTCAAACACGAACAAAAATTGCAGAGCGGGAGAAAAAACACGTCCCCCCTAAAAAAAGGAGAGGGTTTTGGACAAAACGACTGGGCGGGAAAGGTGGGGGCGGAGGTTTCGTTTTGGGGTGGTTTGGAAGTGAAAGGAAAGGTAGTCAAAAGGTGGGGGGCGGCGAGGTCAAAATCGATGCTTTTTAAGGGGGTTTAAGTGCATTGAAAACTCTTCAAAATTGGTGTTGTTGCCCAAATATCAAAATAAAGTTTGAGGGGTTTGTAATTTTTTTTTGGTGATTAGTATTTTATTGTCCCAGTAAAAGGTTATGGGGTGACGTTTACTGGAGTTTTCGCAGATTTTGCCTAATCCATGGGTTATTTTTAATTTAGACTGCAAAATTTGCGCCCCGAAAATCGCCTTTTCCCCTCCCCAAAAACCCCCTGCTAAAAAGGCCAAAAAGGGGTTGCCCAATAGGGAAAATTTTGGGGCCCCTATTTCCCAAACCCAAAAAAATTAGGGGTTCGGGCCCCTTTCCCCCCAAACCCCCAAAACACGAAAGCCCACCACAAAACTTTTGGTTTTCACCCGGCCCGAAAAAAATAAGCCTGGGGGAATGTTTAAAGGGTTACTTTAGTTATTTATGTTTAAGGGTTCTCAAGATTTACCCTGAGTTTCGTTCCCACAAAACATTTATTTTTTGTTAAAAATTTTTAAAATTTTAAATGAAAAGTTAAATTTTTTTTTTTTCCTTGCGGCGAAATCGATTGTTCCAACCCTCCTACCATAAAATAATTTTTTTTTTGAATTTTTATTTGTCCCCCCCCAAAAAATGAAATTTTGGAAACAAGTTTATAGTTAAGTATCGTTATTTGTCCCAAAAAAAACAAATTATTTCCTCGGCACTCGGACGTCGTCTTCTTTTTAAAGAACTTTTTGGAAGGGGAAAACATGACATTGTGAAAATTATTTACCCTTATAGTTGTACCCTTTTGGGGATTATAAGGTGTTTGAGGCTCGATTGATTTTTTTTTTGGTTTTTTTTGCCGCCCCGCGGAGCGGGTTTACCCAAAAGTCGCTTCTAAAAAAGTAGTCGGGGTCATTTATATAAATACAAAAAAACTATCCAAAACAGGATTCAAACCCTTTAAAAATTGATTGGGGAAAGAAATGGATTCGGGAACCGGGTACCCTTTTACATCCCTAGTAGGCTAGTGGGTTAGGGGCTTTTAATTCCATATTATATTCCCGTTTTGGGGTTTTAAAAGAAACGGCGCTGCGTCTTTAACACTCCCGGTTTTTCGGATCGGGGGATTTTTTTTTTTTTGTTAGGTCATGGACCACATTAATCTTGGTTATTATACCGAGTTTAAAAGATTTAAATTTTTTGGGGGCGGCGTGGAAAGAAAAACTGAAAATTCCCCAAATTTGGGTAGTTTTTTGTACAGGGCCGAGTTCGTCGTCGCCTAAGCATAGCGTGCCCCTTTGGCTGTGGGGGGAACGACCGTGGGCTTCTATATTCATTCATTGTCGATTGTAGATGACCCCAATTTCCCCCCAAAAATTGAAGAAAAAAACCATCGCCCCCAGCTAAAGTAACTGCCCCCACTACCAAATAAATAAAACTCGGAACGAACCCCAAAACAAAAAACCCCCAGTTTTAAAAACCCCTTACTTTCAAAATTAAATTATGTTCCCAACCAAGCAAAATTAGTAAAATTCACCCAACGTCGGACGAGGGGACGTCAAAAAGGGTGAAACTAGCACCCTATTTGGGAAAGTCTGCCCCAACCTCCCCGTGGGGTTTTTAGATCACATGTTATGAAAAAAACTGTTATTCCCCAAGTCGGCCCGAGGACGTCAAAAAGTAAACAAAAGGAAAGCTTTTGGGAAACCCACTCGAAAGGGTTAACAGCAAAGATTATTCGCGCCCCCAAGATAAAAACAATTTCTATAAGTGTATCCCCGTTTTAAATTTTCGTTTTTAAAAATTAAATTGAAAAAACAAAATGTAAAACAATATACAAACAAAAAAAACAGCACAGAAACCACCCCACTTATTTGGCCCCAAATGCCCTTTTAATCTCGCAATGAACAAAAGTTTAAACGCCGCCCAAACAAAAATCCCACAACCTGTGCGGAGGGCAAAATTTAAGTCCCCCAGAACAAAAACTGAGATCACAAACGCTTTCCAAAAACAACAAAACCTTTCAGTTCGACAGAACAAACATTCTCATAAAGAAAAAAACCCGTCAAAACTAAAACCCCTTTCAGCAGACACAAAAACCAAGGGCCATGTGATGTGGAAATCAAAACAAAGGGGAAAAACAAAAGGGGCGGAAAAAAGCCAGCCAAAAAACCCGGGGTTAAAAGGGCTCTAATCTCACATTAAAACCAAACCTTGCACTTTCTGAACACATTCCCTCGATTGTACGGATGGAACAAACGGGCCCCCAAACACTATAATAAAAATGGGCAAAAGGATTCCGTAAAGAGTAAGGAAAAAAATAATTAAAAAAACCTTCATAAAAAGTTCTTGGACGGGAACAGACAACCCCCTGAAGAAACAAACAATAAAACAAACGATGCAAGTAAAATTAAAACCCAAAAATTTTTGGGCCCTCCAAAAAACAAAATTCACCAGCAAACTGAGAAACACCGGTATTTGGGGGGAATTCCTTGACAGGGGATTTTGGAACCCCATTTGACGATTCCCTTCCTAAACAAATGAAACGGTATGTTGGTTTTTTACTTTTAAATTTAAATTAATAACCACCCAAAAAAAACATGCACCACACTAAAATAAACCAGCCCAATTGAAGGGAAAATTTTTTGTGAATACCCTCGAATCCCTTACATCTGAAGACACAAAAAAAGGGCATTTCAACCAATTCTTCTCCAAAATATTTAAATTTTAAATTTAAATTAGGGATTAAAGGGCACACAACACTAAGGTTATTAAAGTGCCCTTTGTTCTTTTTTTTAGAGCGATGTGCATTTTTTTAAATTCTTTTAAATTTTTAACTTTGATGAATAAACATTTTAAGAACATTGGGTTATTTTCCCTAAAGTTTTTAAAATCGGAAAAAAATTTTTTTTAAAAAAGGTTTTATTTTTTTAAAACCCTTTTCCTCTGGGTTCCCTTTGGTTTGGGGGACATTCACTAAAATGTGTTTAACAGTTAAAATTCACCACACTCCCTCACTTTAGGGTGGATTTTCGCCTTTTAAAAAGTGACCCCATTTGGGAGTGTCCCAAACCCAGACTCAAGGTATTTTATTTTAAATTATTTCACCAAAATTTATAAAATAGGTCCAATTTGGGTTTATTTTTTATTCAGAAAATTTACAACTTTGGGTTTATTTTTAAATACACTTCTAGTTTTTTAATTTATTTTTTATTGTTACTTTTTAGGAAAAATATTTTTTTTGGATCTCTTTTGGTACATTTCGTAACTGACTATTTTCAGTAATTTTCCCAACCCCAGAAATCGAAACTTTCCTCCCCCCAAAAAAAACACGTAAATCACTAAATTTGGGGTAAGGGGGCCTATGATTTGAATTGATTGGGAAAATTGCTTTACGTCTCATTTTTATGAAAACTTGGCCCTAATGGGGGGAGGGAAGGTTTTTTAGGGGACGTAAGGGATGACGCGGGGGACAAGGGGGGGAAACAGGCCTGTCCCGGGTCAGAACCACCAAAAGCAAAATGGGGGAGGGCGGGGTTTTCCCCACTCGTGGGGGTCTCCGTTGTGTCCCTCATCCGTCCTTTTGTTTTTTGTCGGCGGGCCCCGTAAAAAAAGAAAAACTAGTGCTTCAACTTCATCTGATACTTTTAGAGCACTTATACGTGAAAGAGATTGTTTTGTTTCTAAAAAGTACCAAAAAAAAAGCATATTTTCCCTTTTTTTCTTCAATACGTGCGAACACGTTGGCCCTCACCACCCCCCCGCCCCCGACCGGGGCCCCAGACCACCCAAAACTGATCATTGGCCCCAAACCCCCCCCGTCCCGTTGCAAGCCCTTAATTGGGAAAAGACAAACTCCGAATGGGGAAATAGGGGGGGGGAAAAAAGACATCGGAGAAGAAATGCCTCCTCCTTCTACAGAAAGCCCATAAGAATTTCCGATAAGACCGGGCTGAAGGGGAAGTAGAAGAGCACGGGGAAGAGTGCCTCCTCCCTTTTACAGAGGAAGCCAAATAAAAAAGGGTTTTCCCCATAAACCGACTCCGAAGGGGAAGTAGAAAAGCAAAAGGGGAAAAGTGCCCCCTCCCTTCCCACAGAGGGAAACATAAAGATGTTTCCCCAAAAAACCCAAATCCCAAAAGGGAAGTCAGAAGAGCACGGAGAAGAGTTTTTTCCTTTTTTTTTTCCGGGGGCCCGGGTTTTTGGTAAGGGCCACCCTTCCCAAAGGGGAAAGGGGAGGGGGGAGCATTTTTTTTCCCAAAAAAAATTTCCCCCCCCTCCTCCTTTTTACAGAGGGAAGCCCCCTAAAATTTCCCCCCATAAGAAACCCACCCCCCCGAAGGGGAAGTTGGGGCTCGGAGAAGAGGGGGCCTCCTTTCCCCTTTTACCCGGGGGGAAGCCCCTAAAGAATTTTCCCCGATAAAAACCGACCCCCCGAAGGGGGAAATGAAGAAACATCCGGGAGAAGAGTGCCTCCTCCTTCTACAGAGGAAACCTAAAAAGTTCCCCCATAAAACCGACTCCGGGGGAAAAAAATTTTGAAAAGCATCGGAGAAAAAGTGCCCCCCCCCCATTTCCCGAGGAACACTAAAAGAAAAAAATGGGGGTTTGGGGGTTTTTTCCCCCCCCCCCTCCACCCTCCGGGTTTAAAACCCTCGGGGGGGCCCCCCTCCCCTTTTTCCCTAAAAAAGCCCCTAAAGATGTTCCCCCCCATAAGACCAAATCCGAAGTGGGGAAAAATAGAAAAGCATCGGAGAAGGGTTTCCCCTTTCCCCCCCCTTTTAACAAGGGGAAAAACACTAAAGATGTTTCCCCCCATAAGACCAAATTTCCCAAGGGGAAAAATAAAAAGAGCATCGGGGAAGAGTGCCCCCCCTCCTTTACAGAGGAAGCCCCCTAAAAAATGTTTCCCCCATTCCCCTTTACCCTGAAGGGAAGTAGAAGACATCGGAGAAGAGTGCCCTTCCCCCTTCTCACGAGGGAAAACTAAAAATGTTTTCCCATAAAGACCGGACCCAAGGGAAAATAGAAAAAGCCCTCCGGGGAAGAGGGGCCCCCTCCTTCTTTTTTTTTTTCAGAGGAAAACCCCTAAAGATGTTCCCCGATAAGGGCCCACTCCGAAGGGGGAAATAGAAAAGCATCGGAAAGAGTGCCTCCTTTCCCTTTACAGAAGGGGAAACCCTAAAGATGTTCCCCCCAAAAAGACCGACTCCCAAGGGGAAGTAGAAGAGCATCGGAAAAAAGTGCCCCTTTCCCCCTTCTACAGAAAGGAAACCCCTTAAAATGGTTTTTTTCCCCATAAAACCGAAATCCGAAAGGGGGAAATAGAAAGCCCCCCCCCCGGGGAAAAAGAGTGCCCCCTTTCCCTTCTAAAAAGGAACACTAAAAATGTTTCCCCCATTTAAAACCCACTTTTCCCAAAGGGGAAGTAAAAAAGCATCGGAAAGAGTGCCTCCTTTCCTTCCTACAGAGGAAACCTAAAGATGTTTTTTTTTTTTTTTTTCCCCATAAGACCGACTCCGAAGGGAAGTGAAGGCATCGGAAAAAGAGTGCCTCCTCCTTCCCTAAAGAGGAAAAGGCTAAACCTGAAAGAATGGGGGGTTCCCCCATAAAACCGATTTTCCCCAAAAAGGGGAAAGTCGAGGAAAACGTGGCCCTCACCCCACCCCACCACCGACCCCGGGCCCCAGACTACCAATACTGATCTTTGGCAACCCTCCCCGTCCCTTCCCCGCCCGGGCCCCCTTTAAAACAACCCTTTTTCCCGTAAACCCCCCCTCGTAAACCCCCCCCCCCAAAATTTTAAACCCCTCCTCAATTTAATTGCCCCCCCCTCAAAATTTAAACCCCCCATCAAAACAATAATCCGCCCCATCCCAAACCCCCCCCCGATTAACGGACCCTTTCCCTTTTTAAAACCCCCCCCCCAACATTCTACCACCCTCCACCACCCGCTGACTACAAACCCCCCGTCTATTTAAAACCGCCCCCCCCCAAGTATGAAAATTTGGATATTTCTTTACGTCTCATATTTTGCAAATTGGGTAATCGAGACGAAGAGAAAGGACGTAAGGGGGGAAGCGGGGGGGCAAGGGGTTGGGCAGGCCCCGTGCTGGTCGAACCAGCCACAAAAATATGGGGGGCAGGGGGGTTTCCCCCAAAAGGGGGGGGTCGGGCTCCCTCTGTGTCATCATCCGCCTTTTTTTTGTCGTCGCCGTCGGGAGGTAGTCAAAGGGAAGGGGTTTTCCCCCACGACGACCCAAGCTCGGCCCCAAATTTGTTTTTAAAGGGAGAAAAAACTCCCTAAATTCAACCCCTCCTCCACCTCCGGTATCTGCCCCAAAAACCCCAATTTTAAACCCCCCCCCACTATTCAAAATCCCTCCCCCCTCTTTGGGTATCTGCCCCCCCACCCCCATTTAAACGCCCCCACTATTCAAACCCAAACCTCCATTTACTCCGGTATCTGCCCCCACCTCATTTAACCGCCCCCCACTATTCAGCCCCCCTCCACCCCGCCCATTGCCCACCACCACCAAATTTTTCCCCCCCCCACTATTCAACCACCCCCCACCTCACTAATGCCCTCCGCTTTGAATCAAACCACCCCCCCCAAAAAAAAAAATAAAAATCGCCCAAACAACGGGACCGGGGAAGGAAGTCGAGGGAATTGGCGTCCAAACCCTTTTTAAGGCTTTTGAAAGATTGTGGTTTTACGATCCCCGGGGGTCAAAAATAAATAAGGGCCCCACCTAGTATATACCAAGGCGTGCCCCTTTATTTTACTTTTTTGACGCCCCACCGTTCAAACATTTTTAAAAAATTTAAAACGTGGAGACGGGGAAATACGTGTGAGCCCTTCTTACTTGGGCCAAACCCCTGTGCCTGGTCTGGTTCCCTTGGTTTTTTGGTTGGATGAAACCCTTTCTCCTTTAAAAAATTTAATGTTTTTTTTTTTTGAGTTTGATTTTTACCCTCAGAAAGGGAATTTTTTTTTTTAAAAAAACAAGAAATTAAATTTTCCATTTAAACAATATCTTTTTTTTGGGGATTTTTTCCTTTCCAAATTTTCCCCGGCTCTCCAAATCCAAGGTCTTTTTGGGAAAAATTGTTTTTTTTTTATTAGTTTTTTGTTCCTTTCCCAAAAACCCCTTTTTTTCCCTTTTGCGGGCATTTTTTTCACAAATTTTTTTACAAAATAATACAAATAAAATAATAAAATTCTAAAGCATTTGATTTTTTAAAGGTAAAAGGATTAAAATGCCCTTTTTCAGACCGGGTTTTTGGGGCAATGTAATTTTTTTTAAAACATGTTGTTATTGTAAACCCTTTTCAACCTTTACAAACGGTCAAGACCCAAAAATCAAAACAGTCCTTTAAAAAAAAACATTCAAAAAACCCTAGAAGTTGAAAAATTGAAAATTAAAAATGGTTTTTACTTCCCTGGGCATTTTAAAAAAATAGCCCCCGAAAAAAGCGTCCTTAAAGCCCCAAAATTTGAATTTCTGTTTAAAATAAATTATTAACTTTGGACAGTTAAAAACTAAGGTGATAATGTTTAAAGCATAAGGAAAAGATTTCGTTCCACCCGGCCCCGGCCCAACCCTTTTTAAAAACCCGGGGAGCCTTCCGGTTTTCAAATTTCAATTGCCAAATTGGAATGTTTTTTTTTTACAGGCAAGAAGACGAACATTGTTATTTGGTACTGACTAAAGTTTTGTCGTAGTTCAATTGGGAAAATGTTTTCCCGCCCCCCGAAAGTAATAGTTTTTTTCCCCTAGCCCGCGTGTTAATTTTTTCCCCTCTTAAATGGAGTCTGGGAGCGGCCCCGGGGGGGGGGGCGCGTGAGGGGGGTAGAGAGGGAGGGGTGCTTTTAAGCCTATGCGTTTTCTACTACTCCGGCCGAAACCCCCCCAAGGTAATTTTACTAAATCCTCCTAGGGGGGAACAGGGGTGGACAAAACCTGGCTCGTCAGAACCGCCAAGGGATGGGGAGGCAGGGGTTTTCCCCCCGTCCTGGTCGTCCCCCCTCTGCGTCATCATCCGTCCGTGTGTCATTGTCGTCGGCCCCCCCCCGGGGGAAATAGTCAAAAAGGGGGAAGGGGGTTCCCCACTACGACCAGAGCTCGCCATTATTTCAGGGGGAGTGAAACTCCCCCATTTACGGGCCCCAAACCGCGAAAGGTGCCCAGTTGGAATTTGAAGGCCCCCCCCACAAGACCCAAAAAAAACCTGCCCCGTGAGGAACCCGGGGTTTTTCCCCAAGAAAAGGAAAATTTAATTTTGTCTTTGAGGGGACTCTATGATCAAAGAACTGTTAAATTCAAAAATCAAAAAGTTTAGCCACAAGTGTATTGGAAAGGGCAGGGGTTCTCCCTGTCGTGGTCGCTCCGCCCCGTGTCATCATCCGTCTGAAATTTCATTGTCGTTTGCCCGGGGGTCGGGGATTTTTGTCAAAGGGAAGGGGAAAATTCCCCAACGACGACCCCGAGCCCCGCCATTAAATTTTTTAAAGGGGAAAAAAATTTCCCCCAAACACGGTTAAAGGGTTCAAGGCCCTTTAAAGTGAAACGCGTTGTTTTTTTTTTTAAAGCAAAAGGGGCAGTCAAAGATTAATACTTTGAGACGCGAGTATAACCCAAAAATATAGGCCTACAAACAAAACCAAACTAAATAAACATCGGGGGGTTGATTGTTGCAAAAAAAAACAATGCAAATCAAAGGTTTAACCTTCTATTTTACCTACTTAAATATTGAAATAACACAATTTTCTTTTTAAAGGGACATGGGGACAAGGGGAAAAAAAACAAAGCACGACGGCTTGCCAATCAGGGCACCACCCATTTTTAGTTTAGGTTTTACAAGCGGGACAAACGCGCCAAAAATTTCTTCGATGAGGAAAGGCCCAAAAAGACAATCTTTATGTCATGAAGGGGGGTATTTGAAAACATAAAAAAAAAAACCCGAAAGGACGAAAACCCCCCTCCTATTTGTGTGGAAACAAAATTTACAAAGGACAACGACTCCTGCCCATACAAGCCCACTGTTTCGTAAGCAAAGGGGAAATTTAAAATATGCCAAAAGGGCCGGGCGAATGGGGCAAACTTTTGTAAGAAAAAAAAGAAGAGGGCGTGCATTCAAAAAACAAGAAAAAAGAAACGCCTTTTTGCCTATTGTCCGAAAGGGGCACCGATCACGGCGAGAGCCAAAGGGGGGGGTTTCATCCAAACTCTAGCTTGACAGGTCGCGGGGTTAATAGCCTGGGCCCCCCAGATGAACAATGAACCCCGGGGCCGAGTGTTAGCCAGCGGGACATATATTTGTGGGTTTAACAGCCCCCCCAGCGCGCCCCTTTTAAAATGGTTTAAAAAAAGTTGGTTGAAACGAAATACTGAATAAACTTGGGGCCCAGGCCCCATATCCTTTTGCTATTATGGGTGTTAACCAACATTACATGAATGGGGTTTTGGGAAACTAGCGCAAAAATGTCAAAAAATTGTTTGTTCACCAGGAAAAAGGCAAAAGGGAAAGGCCCCGCCGCCCCGAAGACCTTTTGTGGGAATTGCATGCAAGAGGGAAAGAAAGGGATGAAAAACCCCCCCCCCCCCCCCCCCGGGGGGACAAGGGATGGACAGGCCGGTGCTGGGCAGAACCAGCCACAAGCATATGGGGCGGGCAAGGGTTCCCCCACGTCGTGGTCGTCTCCGTCTGTGTCTCTCTCTCTCTCTCCTCTATGACCGACTAGTCGCAGGTCTTGTGCCGTCCAGAAATATATCGTTGAAGGTGTGGTTTTAAAGGGGTTTGTTATTTTCAACATAATCTCAAGTTAAAGTAAATACAGTGCTTCGCGTGGAAGATAGGCGAGAACTGTAAGTAAGCTATAGTAATTTAATTTCAATAAAATATAATGGTCAAGAAATCTCAAACTCAGAGTGGGGCACGCCGTGGTAGCAAGCGTGGGTACAGCAGCAATGCTGAACGCTTACGCACCCTCTCGGCAGACAGGGCCACCCAGAACGAGGTTCCGCCAGCCGCCGAGGGTACGTCTTTACCTGGACTCACCATAGAGGGCGTTCGAGGTATTGTTCGCGAGGTGGTTGCAGAATTTATGAGGCAACCTGACATATTTGCACAGCTGGTGGAGACACTGGTGCAAAAAGCCACCGATAGGTTGCAAGAGGCGGTCGACGAGAACGCGAGGGTAGCCGAGGACCTACGTCGTAAACTGCTTGACAGAGAGGATGAAATCAAGACTCTGCGCGACGAGATGGAGGGGCGTTCCGACGAGCTGGAGCAGTACCAGCGACGCAACAACTTACGCATCTTTGGCATCCCGGAAACGCGGGGTGAAAACACCGACGAAATTGTTCTATCCGTCGCATCTAGGCTACAAATACAACTTCGCAAGGACGACATCGACAGGTCGCACAGAGTTGGTTCAACAAATGGGCGACCACGCCCAATAATAGTGAAATTTGTGTCATATCAAAAGAGACACATGCTATTCGGGGCGAAGCGTCACCTAAAGGGTTCAGGGACCACCGTGAGGGAGGACCTCACCGCGTCGCGTCTGCATGTGCTTCGTGTCGCTGTGGATAGATATGGCGTCAACAACGTCTGGACCCAAGACGGCGTCGTAATGATACAAGACGGCGATGAACGACACCGCGTTACCCGACTCTCCTACCTGCGCCATCTCGAACACTAGACCTTACCATCGGATAGATAATTGGCGTAACTATTTACAAACCCCTTACAGCCTAAATATTTCTACTCTTTCTGGACGTTGGCCAAGTACCGTTTTCTTTTCTCTTTTTTGTGTCTTATCCAGAATTTATTGAATTTATTGAATAGGCCTATACGTTAATTTAACCTTGATTTAAAAATTGTTTGCACTCTATATATTTTTTCATTGTTTTTCTAGTTTTTGTTTTTGTTTTTCACTTAGTGACTTGCCTGCACTAATAAGTTTAGTTAAAAAAAAATGAGAGATGATGCTTCCACATATAATGTTCTATGTAATATTTCCAAACAATACTCTGCGAGCCTCAAGATTGCACATATCAATGCACAATCATTAGTCGACTCGGACCATTTTTCTGATTTCATAACTTGTTTGGAGATTCCAAATTTGACATTATAGCAATAAGTGAGACTTTTCTGAAATCTTCTATACCTGACTCTGGTATTGAGCTGCCCGGCTACTCTGTTTACAGAAAAGACCGTAATGTGAAACGAGGAGGTGGAGTAGCTGTTTATGTAAGAGAAGGTTTAAAATGTAAAATACTGCCCTGCGCTCCCCGAAACGCTGACCACATGTATGATTTTACCCCCGAGTATCTTATATTGGATATATCTTTCCTTAGTACTAGGTTGCTTTTTTCATGTATATACAGAGCTCCAAAAATAGGTTTTTTTATGGATCTGTTTGTTAATGACATGTATAGTCATTTGTTTAATTATAAATACGTCATCGTAGCTGGAGATATGAACGCTCGTTTCGGCTCCAATGCATTTGAAAGTGAAAATATCAGTGATGTACTGAACATGTGTAACCTCACTCGTATTCCATACAACAACACATTTCACACTGCAACGTCAGAAAGTATCTAGACGTTATAGCCTCAAATTGTCACAGTCTTCTTCAAACGTTCGGGCAGTGTCCTGCTTCAGGGTTTTCAAACCACGACCTCATTTACGCTGTTTTTTCTCTAAACACTCCTAAATACACACCTAAGTTAATAACATACAGGGACTTTTCTAAATTTGACTCGGATGCATTTTTTGCGGATGCTCATGAAACAAAGTGGCATGAAATCGCAGTAATCAGGGATATTGACGAAAAGGTAGATACTTTCTCTTCGTTACTCACTGGACTGTATGACAAACATGCTCCCCTTAAAACAGTACGGGCTAAGCATCCACCAGCACCGTGGATGACTCTGGACATTAAACGGCTTATAAATGACCGAGACTCTGCTAGGAGACGCCATATAAAAACTAAAAACGGTGACGATTTTGAGATTTTTCGTGTACTTCGTAATAAAACAAAGCAAGCCATCCGAAACGCAAAAATTAAGTACACACACAATTTATTTAACACTTCGAAATCCCCTTCTACCCTTTGGAAAGCCATAAGATCTTTAGGCATTGGAAAGCAAAGTACACTAACACCTGATGTGTCAGTAACGGCCGAAGCTCTAAACGTTCACTTTACGTCCATTGCTAGAGTCACGGATCCAGATAGAATCAATCATGTAATCAACCGATATAAGTCACAACCTCGACCTGATCGTGAAGCATTTCACTTTCACACGTCTACCCAAAAGATGTAATTAAAGCTGCAAAACAAATCAAATCGAAAGCCAAGGCCCCGACAATATATCAATTACTTTAATACAGAAATGTATATACATTACTTTACCTTCGCTCTTGCATATATTTAATTTTTCTCTTCAGTCTGGTGTTTTTTCCAACACAGTGGAAAATGGCACAAGTTAAACCCATTCCAAAAATGTCAAAACCCGCATCATGCAGTGACTTCAGACCCATAAGCCTCCTCTGCGTGCTAAGTAAAAATCTCGAAAAAATAGTCCACGAACAGCTCCAAGCCTATCTCTCCAAATATAACGTTTTGAGTAGTTTTCCAATCTGGTTTCAGAAAGGGGTATAATACCACTACAGCATTAATTAAAGTCACCGATGACATTCGCTTTGCAATGGACAGGAAAGAAATGACTCTCTTAACATTGTTTGACTTCAGCAAGGCATTTGATTGCGTGCATCACGAGTTGCTCCTTGCTAAACTTGCCAATATTGGCGTGGCGGATGCAGCAATTTCTTGGTTCGCTTCTTATCTATCCAATCGGTGTCAACAAGTAGTCTATGACAACAGTGCCTCCACTTGGGTCTCAATATCAATCGCGCGTCCCTCAAGGATCAGTCCTTGGGCCTCTAATGTTCTCAATATATATGAAGATGAATTACAAGTGTATATTCACTTTTTATCTCGGGATGCTCTACGCGCCATTGACTGCACAAACAGTGACATATCTAACTTAGTAACTTATGCAAATGACCACAACTTGACTCTCAATGTATCGAAAACGCAGCTAATATAACTTGGTTATAAAAAGCTACTTAGCAAATTAGATAAAGCACTACTTCCTCCGATCACAATAAACAATACTATAGTACCCTATCAGCAATCAGTTAACAACCTAGGACTCGAAGTAGACGAAACACTCTCTTGGACTCCTCATGTAACACAATTAACAAAGAAAGTCATATCAAGTATGCACCAACTGAAACGAAATTGTCCGTTTCTCCCCTTCTCAGTACGTAAAGTTGTCATTCAGTCTCTTATATTTCCCATTATAGACTATGCATCCGTAGTCTATAATGATTTATCAGTTACACTAAACATTAAATTACAGCGAGTACAAAATGCATGTGTCCGATTCATTGCTGATGTGAGACGCGACGAGCATATCACACCATATTATTTTAAACTCAAGTGGCTAAAACTCGTCGATAGGCGTACCCTATCAATTGTCATACTTATTTCAAAAATAATGAAGTCGCAATGCCCCCATTACCTCTACAAGTCCTTCAATCGTATGGAGAGTATCCATAATCGCACAAACAGACACACAGCTAACACACTTCAAATACCAAAACATCGTACGGTGAAATGCAACAAATCATTTATCATAACAGCAAGCCGCCTCTGGAACAAATATCTACTGCAAACCTATTCCAAAAATTCAGCCACCATGCTCAGGAGTAAAATCCACCATACTCTACTTTCTACTTACCAATACAAACCAACAAAAAGGGTATCCTGCAAACATATTATCAGTTATCACAGTACTAGAGTCAGAATATGTACGCTCTATTTATAATTAGTAACAGGTATTTTATTTTAAGACTAATTATTACTATTTTTATTCCTAATATTATTCCTAATTAACATTATGCTTCGGTATAAATAAACATTGTTTCACTGTAAGTATTTGCATTAGTTTTAGCAGTTAAGTGATAATGTTGATAATTCTGGTTTTAGAATCACTATTAGTATAAGAATATAATATATAATTAAGTACTGGCATGGAGTAAATATTTGTATTAGATTTAGTATACTCTTACGCATAACTTATAATATCAAATTGTATATTTCATATGTAACCATACTATGTACTATGTATGTATATTATAGAGGTTGGCTACAATTAAAGGGGCTCCATAGCCCTATGTAGCACGCCTTTAAGCCAATAAATATCAATATCAATATCAATATCAATATCTCTCGGAAGGTGCCACTTATGATAAGGTTTAATTGAGTATGTGGAAACCAATCCAGAAATAAAAGAATCCATTTGGATTGATTCGCATATTATAAATTACATCTACGGGAGTGTTTCCCGATAAAATTAATTTATAAATGGACCCTCACTCATGCATGGTCAGTTTAAGGGAATAGATCATTTTCAGAGTGTTCCAATATATTCAGGTCTACAATGCGTAGGTTGATTAGGGGTAAAACACCAGACCGACAATCGGAAGATCTGGGTTATCCCGGCTGCAACGGATTTATTTAGTTTCTGGATTGATTCCCATTGATTCCCATGAATCAATTTCACCTACGGGAGTGTTTCCCGATTAATGCGATTGAGAAATATTACTCTCTGTTATGCAATGTACACAAATATATTTTTACGAGACACGAGATATTTTCTTGAACGAAAACTAAATAATTAAATAATAAAAGATATTTAGTGCATATTATGTGGTTGCGAATCTTGATTTAGGGACTGAATCATTGCTGTGATCACTTCGATTTACATAATAATATATGTGACTATGACTGTGACTGTGACTGTGACTGTGACTGTGACTGTGACTGTGACTATGACTATGTTCCACGAATGTTTTTTGTCTGATGTTTGACAGCACTCACATTCGTTTGAGTTGGATAGTCTTACAGATAAGTTTCTTCTATTCGTTTTTCTTATTTGATGATTTTCGTTTTTAATATTTCCCTTTCTTTTCCTTTTTCTCGGCTTCTTGTTGTTTTTATGATAAGTTAATTTTTAAACACACACTTATTAAAAATACATATTTAATATGTATTCATAAAATAATATAGTATTGTACATTATTGTTGTAATAAACTCACTTTTATTTATTGTCCTCTTTGGCAAATCACTTTGCATAACTGAATAAAACATAAATATACGTACGTACCTTGTTATGCCGAGTGAAGAGGACATTGTTGTTTTATTTCTCTACGTTTATTTATTTCCTTATAATCCTGTCAAATAAGATCTGAAATTGACGTTTAGAGGAAAAAATTGCGATGTCGCTGAATTTTTCAGAGACCTTCCTTATATAATACGAATCAACATGCTAAAACTCCCCTACAATCGGATTGGAGCTTCGTCCGCCATATTGAAAAATGGAGGCCAAAATGTGTTGGTTAACAAATATCTCCAAATTGGTTTGAGATAGACAAAATGTTGCAATCGCGAAAATATTTCCCATTCAATTCCATACAAAAAAGGTGTCTTCTAAAGTTGTAGTAGGGGCAAAGGTTACGTCTCAAAATCGTGGTTTATGTGTTGCTTATTGGAGTACCTGCAGCTAATTTCCTAATTTTCACGCCCAGCATCAAACAATGCCCGGTATATCCGTAAGAAATCGATTTAAATACAAAATGACTTTCGTTCAGGGTTCATGAAAGCTTCCATTAGTATTTAAAAATTTAGGTCTGCAAAATCGGATTTTGCATTTACCAGGAATTTGGGTTTTTCCATTGTTGGCATTTCCTCAAAAATGCCATATTTGACGGTCCATTATTAAGCACTAAATAGCATTGGAGGAAAAATTATTATATTTTATATAACGATGAGATATCAACTAAAGTTCAAATCCAATATGGCTGATAATTCATAATTTCCACAACATCAAAGTTAATGATGTAACAAAAAGAGTGTAAAAACAGCACGAAAAGAGTATTCATATTGTGACAGATTGCGCTGAAATTTTAAACAGACATCCAGGACTAGTCTTTAGGATGCAGATAACATTTTGAGCAAAATCCGTTACGATTTACATTCACAATAAATAATGCATTGAAAATAGGCTGAGAAAGTCACATTTACTTTCACGACAGTGGATTTTATTCTTAAAGAAATAATTTTTATCAATCGATGTTTTGAATGTCACACGGTGACCAAGGTATAACATATCTCCATTCTCGAGGTTCCCCAAAATTCCGCTGGGAGATTGAGTAAACCTTGCAATGTTGACTCGTATAGTATTGTGTGAATTTCAAAACATGTTTTATTATTTTTAAATACAATCCAGAAAATTATAAAATCTATCTCGACCAGGGATTGAACCCAAGTCCCAAACATTTCGGGTTAAAAGGCGCCTTATTCAGCTTGACTAGGAAAACGCCAGTGGTTGTTAGACGAGTGAGCGAGCTGGTAACATTTGCAATTGCATGTGAGATCATTGATATATTACGTATTATAAATGATTGGGTTTCGAGTTTAGTTGGTAAAAGGACGCGTCAATTGAAAGACCATAATGCACATCTCTAGCCTATTGGGAGGCTCAACGGATAAGAGATCGCAGCACCGTCGCCGAGTTTAGCTCTTCAACTCGAGCCAAGTGCGTTTTTACGTTTGATTTACATCCGCTCAGTGGTTCTCCAGAACTAAGATATTTCCCCGTAAAAGTGGTAAGGTGTCGTGAAAACAGTAGGCCTACACACGTGAATTTAAAGGACAAGTATATTATAATTATTTTACGTTATATTATCAATTTTTTTTAGGTGGAACGATAAATTAATCCATTTATATCCGGGTGCGCGGAAGGGCACTCGAGGAGCAGTAGTTCATAATCGCCGCCTCGTCCCTCGGCCACAAGCCAATTATTTTATTTTGTGAATTTCCAGAATACAATACAGTTTCTAATTACTGAAATAAAATTACTAAATAAATTTGAATAAAACTTATCTTTACAGCTCAATTATCGGATATAGATTTTATGGTGCACAATGGGCAATAATAATGGAGGTGCCGGAAACATGTGTATTAATTAAGCTTCATTTGACTTATACGAACATTGTGCATTTATAATATTGCACAATTGAAAAATGCATAAACAAAATAAATTATTATCTCTGTTTTCAGACGAGAAAATAGTTTGACACTAATATTCAAATACTCCTCTTTACCCGTTTTTTTTGCGATTCCATAAATGTTATTTATAAATCTTGCACCGGAAAGGAAGTGTTATCTTAATGTAAGGTTCTTACAATTCTTGGGGAATATTTTATTAATTCCCCCTGTGTTCGACCAACATCTGTCAACCCCGAAGACGCGGTAATTTCCTAGCGGGGTCGCGCCCCCCCCCCCCCCCCCGTCTTATTTGTGCTTGCCAAACACATTTCCCCTCGTCTCGCGTGAAAACGACGCGGTAACGACGCGGATTTGATTTGTGCCTTGTTTTCTGAACGTGTTACAGGACCGATCTGATTATGAGATGTAAATTTGACTTCCAGTTCTACCCGCTCGACAGCCAGGTCTGCAAACTGGATTTCACCTCGCGTAAGTCACTCAGCAAGCTCTGTTTGCGTGCGGTGTTCACGGGGGAGGGCGGGTTCGCATGACGCCTTCACAGCACATAACGGCAAAGTGTGTTCGCATGACGCCTTCACAGCACACAACGGCAGTCTGTTCGCATGACGCCTTCACAGCACACAACGGCAAAGTGTGTTCAATGACGCCTTCACAGCACTCCTATGTTCTCATGCACATAACGGCAAAGTGTGTTCGCATGATGCCTGTAACGGCCACAATAACAGACACATTCACATTAGTGGAGTAAAGATTACTAACTATAGTGCAAAATGTGATACCAACATAAAAAATTTTCAATAATGTAGATTTTGTAATGAGAAATTTGAAAATAACTGGCTCCACGATGGGGTCTTATTATTTAACTATTAATTAATTGATTAATATTAATTGGTTAATTATGTGACACGAGTTTCAAAGTGGCAATAAATTAGTCATGTTTGGTATTAATTAAGAGCATTTTTCACCTTTATAAAGAAAAAAAATACATTGAAAAAATATATTGAAATATACATAAGTTATTTAAATTTTTTTTTTTTTTTTTGAACCAAAAGATCAACGTTAAAGTAAAATTTCTCCTAACCAATGATATCACAGTGTTCACAAAAGAGCTGGTAACTATAATTAATATATCATTTTTCAATTTTCAATAATAGTAATTACAATATATTTAACACAAATAACAATATGGCGTAAATATGTCTAACTATGGTATAAAATATGATACCAACTTAAAAATTTAGCAATCTTAAAGCTTTTGTAATGAGAAATTCGAAAATAACTGGCTCCAAGCTGAGTGTTTAGTATTTAACTATTAATTGATTAATTAACATTAATTAGTTAATTTAGTCCTAAATTTTCAAAGTGAAGACAAATTTGTAGTGTTTGGTATCATTTGAAAGCATTTTTTACCAACATTAAGAAAAAAAAATACATTGAAAAAATATATCATATATAAATATATAAATAAATTATAAATATATATATAATATATTATAATATATAAATATATATATAAATCATATCATCCCAAAATCTTCCACCATGTCATAACACACTTTATGAGCACATCAGAAAAGCGAACTATCAAGCAGGAATTTGGCATCGAGCAATTGAACAGAACCCAACTATCCCTCCTCCAGAAGATCTTTATCTTTTTCAAGTCCCATTGAAAAATCATTTTTGTTAAATTAGGATAATTTTTATAAAGTAGGCCTATTATTAATTGCTATGGTAATACTAATTAACAATAGAATGTAAAATATCTCGAGGCCCAAAGACTTGCTTCTTGTAAGTAGGTATGGTGATTATTGTCAAGTTTCTATAGTTACTTGATATTACTTTGTTGGATTGGATTGGTTTGGTTTATTTGGATTAAGGACGCGTCAACCGTTAGGTCATAATGCACCACTCTAGCCTAAGGGGGGGGGGGGGGAGAGGGGCCCATGCTGGTCAGAACCAGCCACGGGTAAGGGGAGGAAGGGGGGTTTCTCACGTCGCGGTCGTCATCGTCTTTGTGTCATTGTCATCGTCGCCGGGGGGTCGTCAAGGGAAGGGGGCAAGGTCCCCGACGACGATTGCCAGAGCTCGCCTCTAGTTTCGGGGAGTAAGATCCGCTCTTTCTAGCTGATGTTTGCGAGGTGGACTTTTTCTCTTGAATCGCCTTTTACGATTAGCAGAGCCATGCTCTGGGCCAATTCTACCCCGGACCCAGACGGGGGAGGATTGGATTGGATTTTGCTTAACGCCTCATAGATTTTGCTTAACGCCTCATATTTGTGCAACTAGGGGGTTCCCCGACGACGACCCAGAGCTCGCCATTAGTTTCAGGGAGTGAAACTCCCCTATTCACGGGCCAAACCGCGAGAAGGTGTCGAGTTGGAATTTGAAGACCCACATAATTATGGTAGAAAAACGTTTTCACGGACTTGACTCTACCGATGTCAGAAGAATTGCCTACGGATTTGCTGAAGCTAATAATATTGATCATCGGTTTAATAATATTAAGAAGATAGCTGGTAAAGACTTTCTAGATGGATTTATGAAGCGACAGGGAAATTTGTCACTGAGAAAGCCCGAAGCCACTAGTATGGCGCGTGTGGCGGGCTTTACTAAAGCTAAGGTATTAATTTTTTTACATTTTGGAGGCGTTACTTAAGAAACATAAGTTTTCCCCATCAAGAATATTTAACGTTGATGAGACAGGAATGAGCACAGATTCTAAAGCTACATCTGATCAACAAGTTTATAGGATCAAAAGAGTGATCATTTTATTTGTAGGTATGATTTGTTTTTCCGTAAGCCTTATAGGAAGTGAACTGCGCGTATATTCACTATCAAGTTCATAATATTCTGAGAATGGTAGATTCAACCAATATGTTTGTACGATCTAAAGAATTACATACATATAACGTTAGATCTTTGATATCATATTTTTTGTTTTAATTTTTGTCCTATGCCTTAGAAAGTTAATTAGGCCAAAATGTGGGATTTATAAGATTGCAGGCTCAAACGAATTAGGCCACGTGTTTTACATATTATAACTTGATTTGTATTATTTTTGTATGCCTTTAGGAAGGTAACTATAGGCATATTATTATTCTTCAGTTCATAAGATTAAAAGAACCATCGACCAACATGTACGTTTGATCTCATATTTTTTTGTTTTATTTTTTGTCCTGTGCCTTAGAAAGCTAATTAGGCCAAAATGTGGGATTTATAAGACTGATAAGGCTCAAACGAATTAGGCCACGTGTTTTACATATTATAACTTGATTTGTATTATTTTTGTATGCCTTTAGGAAGGTAACTATAGGCATATTATGTATTCTTCAGTTCATAAGATTGAACCATCGACCAACATGTACGTTTGATCTCATATTTTTTTGTTTTATTTTTTGTCCTGTGCCTTAGAAAGTTAATTAGGCCAAAATGTGGGATTAATAAGATTGCAGGCTCAAACGAATTAGGCCACGTGTGTTACGTATTATAACTTGATTTGTATTATTTTTGTATGCCTTTAGGAAGGTAACTATAGGCATATTATGTATTCTTCAGTTCATAAGATTGAACCGTCGACCAAGATTTGTATTATTTTTGTATGCCTTTAGGAAGGTAACTATAGGCATATTATGTATTCTTCAGTTCATAAGATTGAACCATCGACCAACATGTACTGAGGACAGGATAGTAGCGGAGTTCCCAGTTTTAGATGTCACCTGAAACTCAACTGGAGAGAATGGGGTCGACAACTTTGAACGGTTTTCTTCCTTCAGCAATACCAAGTCCCCCACCGCAACATCTGAGGTAGCGGCGTGCCTTGATTCATTTGCATAGCAACAACAATAGAAACTTGACAACAATCACCTACAATGCATTCAAAAAGAGCTTGCAAAAGTAAAGTGGTTGCACGCAAACTAAAAACTTAAAAAAAAGCTCATCCATTAACACGACTAAAAAAAGCGTTCGCGAAGCGGTCTAGTAGTTACTATGAACACACTGTAGGCAGTACCAATTCAAAACAGACAATATATTCGTCCCAAGACTGCTTTACGGATGCTATCGTAATGAGAGAGGTATTAGGCAAGGTTTTTGGTTTTGGCTTAAGCCTAGGGTGAACTTTCACTTCTCTTCTTGGAGCAACACGATCTATGGTATTTACAATGTAGTTTACATCAGCCACTACGTTCATATCAAGTTCCATTGCATCATATCCCCAGTCTATTTGCCCCAGGACTTGATTGGTGATCTCGTAATGTAACAAATTCTCTTCTGATATTGCCAAGCCGGCTCAACCCAGTAAGCTTACTTCACTGCAAGGCAGATCAAGTCCCTGGGACCCTTTTGCACCTGTATGGTACCAGATATTCTACCAGCTCGCCAGTCCGTGGATGAACATGCTCCGAGTACACAAACACAGTCGTCATCACATAGGCCAACTTCCAATTTAAATATTGACAGTTCATCGCAGACTATCCATACTACTTCATCACAGTCTTCGTCCCAGTCCTAATCACGTTCTTCCAATTTAAATCTGTACAGTTCTTCCCAGCCTATCACTACTCATTCCAGATTATTACATAGTCCCATGCAACTTTCATCACTGCCTACATCACCAGCATCCATTTCCGGTTCCTCTTCACAATCACCCCCAACCTCTCGAATGAGTTCGCCTGACTCCTTCCACAATGATAAAAGGCAAAAGGTAGATTCATTCGAGAGTTTCATCAGAGCCCAAATTAGTTCGATAGCGAATAGCCAACAACCCTCAAATAGTAAGCCTAATGGCAAGCGAGATTTTGCTTTTTGCCAGTTGTTTGACAGTGTGGAGCCACTAGAGCAATGATTTCTCTGCCAACAGCAGGTAATAGGTCTAATAAGTTCCTTTATCAGTGGTAATGACAAATTAGCATAGATATAACTAGGAAATGTTCAATAAGTAGGCGTATGTTTTGTAGCTTGCTTTTATTGTCCCTTGTAGGCTAAGTTGCTACATTTATACCACGTTTCTACTAAGTAGGCCTATTAACAATATGAGTGGGAAAGTTCTTTTTTAAATTTAACTGTTTAAAATTAATGTCACCAATGTATTCTCAAAGTTAAAAGTATGACGTGTACTTATAAAGCATTTTTAAACATTCAAAATACATATAATAATATTATGGTAGGCCCTACATACTATGTCATCTCTATTGGTGAAAATACTTCAAAAGGAAGTTTGTTTATGCATTTTTACAATCATGAGTCCATGCAATTATTATTATTATTATTATTATTATTATTATTATTATTATTATTATTATTATTATTTCTTTTATTCACCAATATGAACATTACATAATAGGTATTTAAGAGCTTTCACCAGAGATGAACCACATCTCTAAGGTAAAACCCCCTATTACATAAAAATTAAATATACATGGCATTAACAAAATACAATACATACAAGAAATAACAGAAACATTTTTTTTTACACTAAAACTTTGCGTAGTATGTGGGCGGTTCCTAATAATGCTGCCTTTTGAAGCTCTGGAGTCCAGTGATTGCCAGAGATATGTTGGAGGTTCTCTTCAAAACTTCTTCCAATTGTCCCACAAGCTCCAATAATAATGGGAACAATCTTACAACGGACATTCCACATTCGTTATTTTCTATTTGAAGGTCTCGATATCTTGTGCGTTTTTCTGCTTCCTTTAGGACTATGTTGCGGTCTGATGGAATAGCTACATCGATGATCAAACATTTTTGAGTCGTTTTTGTTTTTAACAACAATGTCGGGTTTGTTGGTGAAGAACCTTTCTATCAGTGATTATTAGCTCATTCCACAATATGGTCACATTACCATTGTCAACTACTTGTTCTGGTATATGCATGTACCTTTTGTCAGAAGTTTCGATGTTGAAACCCTTCTACAAATGTTCCAATGCAAATAGCCCCAACTTTATCATGTCGATCAATGTATTCCGTTTTTGCTAAGACCGGACATCCAGAAATAATGTGCTCTACGCTTTCTTCATAAAGCTTACACAAACGACACTTGTCATCTACTTCGAGTTTGAGAATTCTTTTTTCATAACTTTTTGTTCTTAAGGCTTGATCTTGTGCAGCTACAATAAGACTTTCAGTTTCACCTTTGAGTTTAAACTTCTGCCCAGCCACTTATTGGTTTGATCTTGGTCAATATGTGGTTGCTCCATGCGTGTAATATATTGTCCATGCAAAGGTTTAGACTTCCAGCAACTTATTAAATCTTTCTGGATAATGTTCTTTATTTGCTTCTTGATTATCTTGACCTTGTTAGTGATGGACCCATTTATCTGATTAATATCGGTTAATTCCAAACCTGATTAAAACTTGTTGCCTAACTTAATGACAGATTTTCTCATAGTTTTGGGCTGGACTCATGTTCTTGAACCATTCTAATAAATTTGTCATCTCCCTTTCCTTCTATGTATAACTCAAACCATCATTGCTGTTTTGTATGACCCCTCTAGTTGAGTTATCCTCGACCTCCATTCTTCCTTGCGATATACAGTCTTTCGACGTCCGCTCGTGGATGGTGCATTCCATTCATTGTCAACAGTTTTCTCTTTTTCGATCCAATCTCTTAAGTTCTTCTATGCTCCAATTTACGTAATATCCCAAAGCTATAAGATATTACTGGCACAGCAAATTGACCAATCGCAATAGTTTTATTTCGTCCGTTCAATTCACTTTCAAGTATTAATCTTAGACGTCGTTTGTATTCTTTGCTCAATTTATCTTTCATCATTGTATGCTGAACACCATTGCCTTCTTCTATTCCAAGATATTTATAAGTTGATTCTTGACCAATGTCCTCAATAGTGGTATGCTCATCAATTTTGGAAATGTTTCACTTGCGACAATCTTCCCTCTCTTGAATGTCGCTTTCTTGCACTTCTCGATTCCAAATTCCATACAAATTTCGTCACTGAAAGTTTTGACGATATTTAGTAAGATACTAAGTTCTCGTCATTTTTCGCGAATACTTCAAATCGTCCATGTACAGAAGGTGCGAGACTTTGTCTCATTCGGCAATAATGCAAAACTCCCAAACCTGCGTCATTGAGGCACTTTGTCAAAGGAAAAAAAGCTCATGCAAAATAGAAGTGGCGATAACGAATCACCCTGAAATATTCCTCGTTGTAGCGAACATTACTTGATGCGATTTCTTCAGTTTCCGTTCTTATTTTCATACTTGTATTCCAAATTTAGCATCATTTTTTTGGGAAGAAGTTGACAAAAATTTGGATTTGACCTTATCCATTTTCCAATACTTTTAAAATCCAACTGTGTGGCACACCCATCAAATGCTTTCTTGTAATCAATCCAACCTACACTAAGATTCTTCTGTCTCTGTTTACAATTTTCCATTATAGCTTTACTCAACAGAAGATGATCCTTACTTCCATAGTATTTCTACAAACCTTTTTGCTCTAATGGCATTACATTATTGTAGCTAAAAACACTTGCATTCGTTCAGTTATTATTGACGTTAAGATTTTATACATTGTAGGTAAACATGTGATAGGTCTATAATTTTTTGGTTGTTCAGTTTTTGCTGACTTTTGGTAACAAATACGTAACACTGTGGTCAAAACCCTACTGGTGCGTCTTCAGGATGAGCCACGCATTATTGAGCAAAGTTACTAAAAATAGTATGAGTGGATGTCAGTTGTTTTAGCCAAAAATTGGATAATTTGTCTGGTCCTGGGGGCTTTCCAGCTAGCACTTTTCCGAAGGGAACTAGACAAATCACACCATTGTAATTTCTTCCCAAATTCATATCCGGAGAATTAACACAATCCAATTCTTGATGTTGAATCCATTTAGCTTCTGAATTATGCTTTTTTTTTATCTTCCCGATTGATTTTCCCAAAAAATTTCTATTTCATCTTTGTTGGTGATTTTTTTATTTCAATGTTTGTTTTTCCAAGCTCTCTGTAGAATTTATTTCCATTTTCTGAAAAAGTTTATTTTGTCTAAACTGCCCGTGTTCTTTTCGTGTATCTTCTTATTCCCCTGAGCTTTGGCCCTGAATCTTCTGTTTCAATGCTCTTCTACTTGAACCGCATCTTGGGACTTGTGTATACTATACTTTTTAAAAAGTTGCCGTTTCTTTACAGTAAATTTATACGAAAGATTAATTTTAGTACTTATTTCATAAAACAAGGATAGGTCTTTTCGCCATGAATCAATTTGTTTTTGTATTCTTATTTTTTCCCCTTTGGTATAATACGATTGTTTTTATAAACTGATTGTTCTTTTTTCACAAGCCTTGTCTGTAATGACTAAGGCTGTTCCATAAACTAGATGATTAGGCTTGTTATGTCTATTGGATGCGATCAGCAATAATTCGGTCTAAAACAGATTAGCATCTGAGATTAATTGTTCTGCTTTTTTTTTCAATCTTATTTTTGCGAGGCGTTCACGGGAGTTTATGGGAATATTTTGAATTCGTATCCATTGAGGAATAATTTCGTCCATTAAGATGGTACCTTTCTTCAGTCAAACAGGAATGCACTTCCTCTAGATTTTTGTTCATTGACATGCAATTCCCCTCTATAAAACCCCCATCTGGTGGCCTATTGTATATTTCTTCTATTGCGGGTTCCGGAAAGGCTTGTACGGGAATGTCATTGTCCAGTTCTTCCCTTCTTAGTTGAGGCTGTTCCCCATTAATCACAACTCTAACATCTTGTTTGATTACACTTAAAATCGTAATCAGATAGTTTCTTTTTTCCCTTTTAATGAATCTCCTTTGATTCGCTAGCTTATTGGCATTAAGTTCTGGTCTTTTATTAGGATTGCGTTCCCGCCAAAGTTGGTAGGTTTGTTTCAAATTTATTTGTCCCTGTTTTTTCTTGCACATAAAATGGCACCAAAAATAATTCGTTATATTCCTCTCTACTCCATGGTTGATGTTTGTTTGTATGATTAAGGTTATCATTATCATCAAACCCCATGTTCTATAATAGTTCCAGGGCATTGTGAATTGCTTCGTTATATATCCTGGATCCATTGTTTAAAATATTACTTAAACATACAGTGCATCTTTCCCCAACTTCCTTGAAATTTAAGATACCTTGATCTTCTGCCACTATTGTTTTTCCCTTTCACCTGTAGCAAGCTGTGCATCTTTGTCTTGCCTTGATTCAATAACAAACACTTTTCCTGGTTATAAAACTTTACATAAATTACAAATATTTAAACACAAATATAAAATTTTAACAAGCTTCCCACTCACCTGCCAACGATAGTGCAGCTAGAGAATACCATGACAAATGTTCTGATATCAAAATCTACACCAAAACCTTAAAAGAAAATCCCATTGAAATCACTTGCTCAACAGAGCCCATCTGACAGCATGGGGAGGGTTTTTAGGCAATGGTTGTCAAGGTGTTATATGTATTATTATTATTATTATTATTATTAAATTATTATTATTATTATTATTATTATTATTATTATTATTATTATTATTATTATTTCATGTAGTGATTTACTCGAGAATGTTGACTCGCATAATTATTTGGGATTGGTGATTGATAAACATTTCAGCTGGGCACTTCATATTGATTCCATCTGTAAGCGCCTAAGAGCCTGCCTCCGGCAATGTTTTTTTTCTCAAATACGTTTTACCATTTTCAGTGTTGCGTAATGTATATATCGCTCTTGCAGAATCTATTATATCTTATGGTCTACTAGCGTGGGGGTATTCCACTGACTGCCACTTAAATAAAATTCGAGTACTACAAAATAAGCTTTTACGCGAAATAAGACCTCGCAATTGTCAAACTCTGTCGACTCGGGAGACATACCTCTTTTGCAACCTTCTGCCAGTTGACGGCCTTTTCACGTACCAACTGTTAATAAAATATTACTTTAAAAATGATTATAGAATTCTTTGCAGAAATACAATGGACACGTAGTCGGGAAAAAACAAAAATTTGTAGTTCCTAGAAGTAATAATAAATACGGTCAAGGCGCCTAGAGTGTTTAGTCCCGAGTCTTTTAATAAATTACCTGATCAATTTTTAAAACCCTTAAAAAAAATTTTTCCGAGGTCAAGCAACAAATAAAAAGACATTTTTTGTCTCAATTGAGTGCTCTTACCTAAATCTTTTTTGGGGCCAAATACCTTGTTTTCGTAATCATTTTTTAGCATATTTCTGTCAGGTTTCTAAAATGCCTATGAAACTTAAAAACCTTGGCGTTGTGTTGTGTTTTCATTTTATTTTAAGTAACGGTCATTCTATTTTAGATTTGTTTATTTAATGATTGTGATTTGTTAATGTTTTTCATAATGTTTCCCTTCCTCTACGATTGTTTTTGTTTTAGTTTATTTGATGTTGTTATTCCACAGATGAGCCCGCATAATGGCTTTTGGATTTCATTGAGATAAAACAATGTAATATGTGTTTTGGGGAAAAAAAATGAATTGAAAAAAAATTAAAAATATTATTATTATTATTATTATTATTATTGTCGTGAGGCTAAAAAATCAGGTCAGTCTACTCCGTGAATACTACCCCAAGTTTTAAAACCTTGATATAGTTGAGGAGCTGAAAACTGAATTTCGCAAAAGCTTAAAAAAAATTTTTATGAAGAACTGTCTGAAATTAAAGAGGTGTTATCTCAATTAAAATCTACTACCACGGTGCTACAAACTTGAGAAAATTGTGAAGAGAAGGATCAAATAATAGAAGAGCTGACTGTGCAAGTGGCGACCCTTGACCAGCTTTTAGTCGTGCAAAAAGTTTTGAGCTAGACAACATTGAACAATTGCAAGGAGGAGGACGTGGGAGAAGATTGTACGTAAAGTTGCTGAGAAACTGGATATTCCTCTCAAAGGGTAGGGAGATCGAGTCTGCCCACCTCCCAGGACTGGTGACCAGGAACAGCGGCCATCGAAGATTGTCGTTCATCTGGCGAGCCGGAAGAAGAAGAGACTTGTTTGTGAGTAAAAAGCGTCAAACGGCGGTAATCAAGAGTGAGGACTTACTGGAGTGGAGAAACGACGCCCCTTGATCGTATTTACCTTAGTGAGAATTTGGCGCCTTTTTATCGCAACTTGTTGTGGAAGGCGAAAGTTCGTGCTCGCGAATCTGGGTTTAAATTCGTTTGTGGTTTAAGTTTTGGTAAGGGTTGTTTTGTTCGTAAAGCCAGAACATTAAAACTCAAAAAGTAATAAAAGCTTTTTTCTTTTAAAGCTTTGTTGAAAATCTAAAATAGCACTAATTAACCTTGCTGGTGCTTGCCCTTTTTACTGCCGTTAGACGTTTATGGCTCTGAACACCTGAACATTGAAGTATTCTGAAACACCGTGTACGTGTGACGTGAGTCTCAGATCTGGCACTGAGTGGTTTCTAATGAAAACTGGATTTTTTTAATTATATTTCATTTAAATGTAAGATCTTATCTATTTCTAATGGGATGAGCTTCAGGTTATTTTACAAAAACAAATTGGCCGTGTTTGATGTTAGGGTCTTAACGGAGGTTGGTAACCTTGATGAAAAGCCTATTGTTTTAAATGGCTGTCAAATATTGTACAAAACCAGGCCTAACAAGAGGGGCGGAGGAATTCTAATCGTGGTTAAATCGTCAATATGTTTGTGTTGTGCTCGAGCAGAAATTAGTCTATTGTGAGGGTATTTATTGTAGTTTAACTTTTGAAGAAGGTGTTAAAGTATCCCTTCTAGCCATCTATAGGCCGCCTTCTCAAATAACTCCAGTTGAAATGTAACACAAATTTGTTTATAACGTGATACACAGATACTTTGGTGCAAAGTTCACTGATAAAGTCACTGCCGATGTCTTTGTTGACACGTTTGTTGATGACATTACTAGTATACAACATATTTGTGATGTTATTACTTCATTGAATGCACAGTCTACTTGCATAACCCAGCCTCAATCATTGTTCATGCCCAAGGTCAGCTCAGCTCAAATTCAGAAAATTATACAAGGTTTGGACAGTTGTAAACAAGCAGGAGCAGATGGAGTACGTGTTATCGATTTAAAATATGTTGATAAACAGGTCAGCCCAATAATTGCTAAAATTATAAATCTTTCTATCACAACGGGAATTATACCACCTGCTTTAAAAACGTCAATAGTTCGACCTATTTTTAAAAAAGGTGACCATACGGTATTTACCAACTATAGGCCTATTGCATTATTACCGACAATAGGTAAAATTATGGAACGTGTAGTGGCGGAGACGCTTAATAATTACTTGGAGAAATTCAAAATTATTAACTTGAAACAATTTGGATTTCAGAAAGGAACTGCTGATCTCCTTTGTCAATTAACAAATCTGGTTAATTCTAAGTTGGACGAAAATAAACATGTTGTTGCCACTTTCGTTGATTTTAGTAAGGCATTTGATACCATTAACCACACCAAATTACTAGGTTGCCTGGAGAGGATTGGTATTCGGGGTCCCATGTTAAAGTGGTTTGGTAATTATTTTAAATCCCGCAGAATTAAAGTGAGAATTGGGAGCCACCCTTAGTCACGAGAGAGAGTGTTAACTGGAGTTCCGCAAGGGTCCATATTAGGTCCAATTCTGTACTTAATTTATGTGAATGACATGGTTAGATCCCTGAAATTTTGTTATATTTTTTTATATGCAGATGATGTAGCTCTTGTAGCGGTGCATAAAAATATCAAAATAGCAGAACTTTACATGCAAACCGACTTTAATACCATACTAATGTGGATTCATGACTACAGTCTTGTCATAAATGCGAATAAAACCAAACTTATCCATATTTGCTCTCCTCATAACCGTGATTCGTGTGAGGTAGTAAAAGATATTTGTCACTCAAATGAATGTTTACATAGACGAGCTGACATAACTCTATGTAGATGTGAAGAGTTTATTGAAAATGTGGACAGTCATGTTTATTTGGGTTTAGCGATTGACAAGTTTTTCAGCTGGGAACCTCACATTGATTCAATATGTAAAAAACTAAGGTCATGCCTTAGTCAAATGTATTATCTCAAAAACTGTTTGCCTTTTCGTTTGTTACGTAGCGTTTACGTGGCTCTAGCCGAGTCTGTTATTTCTTATGGTTTACTTTCTTGGGGTAATGCTGCCGATTATCATTTGAGTAAAATTTCGACCTTACAAAATAAATTAGTCCGCTTAATTCGACCACCACGTTATGATTACCTTTCTACTCGTGAAACTTATATTTTATGCAATGTGCTTCCAGTAGAAAAACTTTTTTAAATATAAAATTATTGTAACATACTATTAAAAAGGAATTTAAAGATATAATACTAAAAAATAAAGTCACTCGTAGTTTTCACACTGTTCAATTTAATGTACCTTCGTTTAATAACAAATATGGCCAACGGAGGTTAGAATATTTAGTACCAAAGCTATTTAATGAAATTGCCTATCTTTTTAACCATGTGTTCATACTTCAGTGCGATCAAACGGAATTCGAAAGATTATTTGTTGAATACCGGTACATAAAGGTGTTTACCAATTTTTGACTAAATTGCTTTTGTTTGTTTTTTGTGTGTGTTTCTGAATCATTAACATTGATTCTTTGGAAATTCCGCTGTTTTTGATTTGATTGATTAATTTTTGTATAATTATTATTAGGTATAATTCTGTTATTTCTAAACGAAATGTATATTAACAATCTGTGTTTATTTTATGTATTTAATCTGGTATAGGTGTTGGTTGTGCATACATGTAAGTGACCGGTGCGCTCTCAATATTTGTTCTATGCGCCCCCCTAATAAGCTGTTTTGCAGCTTAGTGGGAAAATATTTATGTTCCAAATAATTGTATATTGCAAAGTTATGTACAATAAATAAATAATTATTAAAAAAAAAAAAATTATTATTATTATTAGTAATTATTATTATTATTATTATTATTACTATTACTACTATTATATTAATATTATTATTATTATTATTATTATTATTATTATTATATTATTATTATGATTATTATTATTATTATTATTATTATTATTTTATTAATATTATCAAGACCATCAGCAACAGTTTCTCAACATGAAAAGCTGGGCTACTAGGTTTGTACCACATTGTGGCCCCCTGCGGTCAGAAAAATATAGACTCGTTTGCATTGCAATGTAATGTAAATATCGTTGAAAGAGGTAGAACGACTATCGGTTAAAAATTGGGATAAATGATCCACAGAGCGGTGACGACACATTACAATATTAAAGCCTTTTAGAGTTATCTCCAGTCTCTAGTGCACAACACACTTATTCAGGTGGGAACTTAGTCTAATTAGTTTGTAATGTTGCAATTGTTTTAGTGCTACACAGCTGATTGAGACGGCAAAGGAGGCTGCTGAGAAGCTCAAACAGGAGTGGCAGGTTTTTGTGATTGGATATTGCTTAACATCTCATATTTATGCAACTTGGCTAATCGAGACGAAGGGAGGGATGTAAGGGATGACGCGGGGGACAAGGGATGGACAGGCCTGTGCTGGTCAGAACCAGCCACAAGCGTTTTAGAAGTGGCAGGGAACTAAAATAAAAACTGCCCCACACCCACAACAAGTTTGGGCCCATCTCGCACTTTCTACGGCGCCTCAACATCAACCTATCACCACCAAACACAAACACCACGTCCTGCAAACATTGAATCGGTGGTACCTATACATACCGGTACCGGTAGGCCTACTCCATCATCAACACCTACCACTACCAGAAACTCTACTGAAGTCGCCCATGTAGTAAGAATTGACGTAGTTTTATTTTATTTAAAATTCCTACTCTTTTGGAGTAGGTAGGTTTGGGAAAACTTACTTAAATAGTTATATCCAAAAATTAATAACTGTTGACCTAGGACAGTCCTGGTTTTCAGGTACCTGTCCCGGTGTCCAAAGAAACACCACCCGGGATGGGTAATTGTCCCGGTTTTTCCACATGGGACGGTTTTATTAATTTTATAGTCGTTTTTCGGATTTGCAAATACTATCTTATTTCATTTTGTAATACTAATATGTGACGTAGTAATACGACGCGTCACTTGTCCAAGACAGTGTTTGTGGCATGTCAAACTGAGAGATTGAAATCAAAATGAAATGAAATGAAAAATAAATAAATAATATAAATGGTTATGATTTGGTAATTTGACATCTTCTTTCTCCTCTACATATGACAACTTGAGCATGTATACCATTCACTGATTTGGCTGTCCACTAACATATCGACCTTGGCAATTCTTTCGATGACAACGATTTGTAACAAAACACATTTAAGCTTATTTTTCGTATTTTATATACAAACATAAATAGTCAATTAAATATCTTGGAGACGCGAATAATCTTTGCTGTTTATTTTATTTATTTATTGTTTTAACACATTGATGTGTTATAGGTTGCTAAAAGAGGGCATAGCCCCATTCACATTTTAGTGTCTAGCAACCTACTCAATACTAATACTAATACATTGCAATTAAATTAATTAAAATACATTATACAATAAAAGAAAACAATGTGTGTGTGTAGACATGTAAAAAGTTAGGGTGATAAAATTATGACAAACATGAATGGTATTTGTGATATAGAATAAAATTATCAGGATACACCAGAAAAGAAAATTTTTTAGTGCAGATTTGAAATGGCTCCGAGTGTGTAGTTCACGATTTCCACCGGCAAAATCATTCCATAATCTGCAACTCCGGTAGAAATATCCTTGTTGATAGGACGAAGTTCTTGCTGGGGATCCTTGTTGATAGGACGAACGTCCGTACTCTCTTCCACGATTGCAGATTTGAATCCTGTGAAATGGGTTGAGGTCAGTTGTACCATGAAGCATTCCCCAAAGAAATTGAAGATCTGTCGTTTTTCTATACTCTTCTAAAGTTGGGGATTTTCAAAGTTTTTCTTCTTGCTGTGGCACTTGAATTTTGGTGACTTGACATTTTTGCAATTAATCTAGTAGCTCTACTCTGCACACGCTCTAATTTGATTTTGTTGGTTTCTGAAGTTGGATTCCAAGCAGGACAAGCATACGTTAGTTGTGGTCTTACTAGTGCAAGATACACTGTTCTCTTTACATTGACTTGGGCATTTGCCAGATTTCGAGCAATAAAATATAACTGTCGAACGGCCTTTGCACGAATGAAATCTGTGTGTTTGTTCCACTTAGATCTTTTGATATAATGATGCCGAGTAAATTTTACCTGATCCTTTGATTCAATATTGAACCGTTAATGATGAATTAAATCTAAATGGTGTTCTTGATCTAGTGAAGCAAAATTTTTACACTCTTTTGTGGATTTAGTTTCATTTCGTTCTCACGACACCAAGTATTTACGTTGTTCAAATCGGATTGCAAATATCAATATCATTTTTCGAGAAAATCTTTCTGTACAATGTGCAATCATCCGCATACTGCCCTCATATCTGAGGTGATACATTCGGGTAGATCCATCATAAATAAATTGAATAAAATAGGGCCAAGAACAGATCCTTGAGGCACTCCTGATGTTACATCTATGAAGTACTTGATTCACCTCCTTGAAATACTACTCTTTGAGACCGACGTATTAGGAAGTCTTTTAGCCACTTATGTACGGGTCCAGTAATACCGTACTTTGAAAGTTTGTTGAGGAGAATTGAGTGTGAGATTTGATCAAACGCCTTTGACCAATCTAATAGTATTGCATCTACCTGTTTGCATTTGGAATCCTCTAGAGCATACTGCCAGTCGTCTAAAACCTTTGTCAGTAATGTAGCACAAGATCTTCCCGGAATGAAACCATGTTGATTTTTATTAAGAATATTTGATGTCTTGATATACTGAATTATTTCCTTGATATTATGCGCTCCATGGTTTTACATACAATAGATGTCAATGAAATTGGACGGTAATTCCTAATTATTTCTTTCTTCCCCGATTTAACCCTTCCCACGCTTAATAAAAAATGGTCCAAGTGCTGGTTTCAGTTCTATTTAATTTTCCCGCGGCCCCAGCATCGACCTCCATGTTTGTCTCATCACAAATGGTTTGTAAAAGGAAAACAATGTTAAATAATCATTTAGTTCACTTACGTGGCTCACAGTATCCGGAATATTATGTCAACATTGTTCAAACTAAACACTGGCATTGTATTTGGTCCAGGATCATTGTACAGGTAAGCCTAGACTACCTGTTGAATCACCAAACTATCATTTCACTGGTTCGTCCTCACTTCCACTACCTAAGATCTTGTCCAATCGAATTTTTATCTTCTCTTGTCACTCCAGAATCAAAATGAACCATAATATCAACTTCATCCTCACTAGCAGACAACCAATCAGCAATATTAGAAGTTGACACATGATTTTGACAGCCGGCGGTCGCCATGTTTGTTATAACTTGTAAAAATAGTCATGAAATTCTTGCGCGGTACTAAAATAAAATTGCTCATTTGACTTCAGTTTGTAGAGTTGAACTTTATTACCGACCTTCAAAGTATTCTGAATACACTGCTGCTGTGGTGAAAAAAATTGGAACTTGCTGAGGCATCACGAATTACTTGCATTGGGAAACCAATGCGCTCGGGGGATATATCCGTTTACGGCGTGGGAAGAGTTAAATATTGGAATAACATTCGCTACAACGCCAGTCGCTTGGCAGTGATCCATTACTCATCGAAAGATTGTACAATGCACTCAGTGATGGAGCTACTGATATAGCACAATATTTTAGTATGCGAGCAGGTATTTCATCTGGTCCGGTAGCAGCGTCGACTCTTAGCTTCGATAAACATTGAAATACATCATATGTTGTAAATCTAATATTTGGCATTGAATTTATTTTCTGTTGATTTAGTGGACAAGGATGACTTTTGTTGGAAGGAATGGAAAAGTTTTGTTGGAAGTTCTGGTTAAAAGCTTCTGCTAATTTCCCTGGGTCAGACTCAGGAATACCATTTACAAGAAACTGTTGAGGTGATATATCTCCACATTTTCTTACTATTTTGTATTTGTCAAATCCCACAAATATTGGCTATGAGCATTACGTATCTCAGTTTTAACTTTAATTCTGAATTTTGTATATATTTGCCAATCCTGTTCATCTTGAGATTTCTTCCAGCGTTTGTATAATCTGTCCCTCTTTTTTAGTGATTTAACTATTTCCTTATTTATCCATGGAACTCTTTGCTTCCCTTGTATTGTGGATGTTGGTATAGCATCATGCACACATTCCCAGAAAATCTTCTTCCAAGCCGACCATGCCGTTTCAGTATCACAATTAGCTTCAAAATGTTGTGGCAATTTACAATCAAGATCAATGGTTAGCCTTTCCCAATCTGCTTTTGAATAATTGAGACATTTCTTATGCAATGTCTTGCGTATTGGTCTTTTCAAAGATAAGTCAACACTCACAGCCATGTGATCACTTACTCCCGGAACAACCTGAAGGCTGTCAACCATTTCAGGAGAGCTACATAAAACTAAATCCAGAATATGTTGAGTAGATGGAGTGATTCTAGTTGGTTCTGTCACTAGCTGTTCAAGAAATAGGTCATAAAATGATGAAAGAACTGATTCTGCAAGAGGATTTTCAGCAACTGGGGGCTTAACATTCCATTTAACAGCAATGTTAAAATCTCCCATAAGAAGCACTGCAGAAAATTCATGCTGAATGTCTTGAACCATTTTTAAAGATAAATTAAGATCTTCATTAATTGATTGAGAAGCGTTCGGTGACCGGTATGCTGAACCAATAAGAATGTTTCTATTTGCAATGGTAACTTTCACCCAAACTATTTCAGCAGAGGTTTCCAGCTCTGTCATCCGCATGGGATTCAAACTTGGTCTTGCTGCTATCAATACTCCACCCCCACCTCTATGATTTCTATCTTTTCTGCAGACAATGTAGCCTGGTGGCAAAACCTCCCCATCCGATACATTGTCTGACAACCATGTCTCGCAAATAGTTAAAATATCAGGATTGTGTGCTGTAATCCAGGCTGAAATTTCTGGTTGTCTTTTTACGTTTTTAAGACTTCTTGCATTAAATGATAGTAACGATATTTTATTTTTTGAGCTGAAGGATGTTGAATGTATGTTGTCAGTATTCCCTGATTTTGTTGTTGATGTTGAGGAATGGCTGGTGTCAAACAATGAGTTTGAGAACTGCGGCAAAGAACAGTTCCAACAAACCCAAGACGATTGCTTCGATTTTATGCATTTTAACTCCTAAGGTGATAAATGCAGACAAGTTTTGTGAAGATCACATAAGCATGCTGTACATGTCACAAAAATTTGATTCTTACGCCCTGTTTCATGACATATTTGATATACCCTCTCTTTCTTATTCATGCCGATGTCTTGGTGTAATGGTACATGTTGTTGTGCTAGACCTACATGCAAATTACGCCTTTTAGGTCTACTTATGACGTCTTTCAATTTTTCTAGTAGCTCTCTCTTAGATCCAAAATTTCGCAATCCCAATCGTCTCACAACATCACGAAGTTCATCATATTTTAACGTATCAACATTTATCACATTCAGGTCATTCAGATCAATGCTAGGCCTACCGGTATCAGTTACTTTTGGATGTGGTGAACAACAGTTGTCATTGTTACCTGACGTACTGGGAATCGATATGCTACAGTTCACTATTGGCCCAGGATTGAGCTCTACGTCTCCACTTAAAGCAATAAGGAGCACAGCTAACAGAATTCTTGATTTTGGCATTCTGATTAAACGTCCAACTTTCTTCAAACGTCTCCTAAATACTGTTCTACCATGCATCAAATGAACACGGGCGCGTTTGAGTTGCCAGATATTAGAGACTGGGCACAAATGGTATGACACTGCAAATGCGGGACTTTAGCGTTTTCCTAGTATTGGCCATTATTGTCGTACTCTACAGTCAGCCTTTCTGTAAATTCTCTATATTTTGTTTGTAATTTGGGCTAGTAGTAGATCGGTCAAAATAAGCTGATTACCAAGACGGGGTGTGATTTTGGAATGCATATTTTTGCAAGTTTGGGGTATATTTGGGCACAGTTTCAAGACATGATTGGATGAGCGAAGCGAAGTCTTCAATTTCACTGACCCCCAAAAAATTTAGCTCTTTTTTTTTTTTTTTTGTTTGTTTTTCTGTCTGTTGTGTTAACTCTCTACCAGGCAAACGGCATATCCGATCTGATGAAAATTTGAGGGGACCTTCGAAATCTCTGAACTTAGAGGTGTATTGTTTTTGGTACAATCGAAGAAATATTTCTCATGAATATCGTACTTTTACGATTTTTTTCGATTTTTAGTGCGATATTTCGTGACATTTGGGCCGATTCTGACCAAACGGGTGGGGTTACAACGTTCATACTATACATGGACATTAAGGTTATGGTTATGTAGTACCTTTTGAAAGAAAAAGTTGAAAAAAGTTAGCCGGAATTCATAGAAATAAAGCTTTTAATATAAGTTTTTTTGATTGTATGCGATGTTTTCGTGCCATTTGGGCCAATTCTGACCAAACGGGTGGGGCGGATACAACGTTACGATATATACGCATGGACATTAAGGGTTATGGTGATTAAAGTACCTTTTGCAAGAAAAAAAAGGTTGATCGAAGTTACCCAGAAATACATAGAAATAAAGCTTTTAATATCGTTTTTAAAAAACCACCCAGGGGGGGTAACATAATAACAAATTGACAAGTACACAATAGGAAACTTGACAACAATCACTACCAATGCGTGCGAAGCAAAACAAAGCTAACAAAGACTCGCAAACGTAAAAAGGATATCCCACGCAGACTAAAAATTTGAATAAAACACAAGCTCAATCCATCAACCGCGCGGGACTTGAGCGTTTTCCTAAGTGTTATAAAAGGCATTTAGGTTGGTACTATTGCTCTAGTATACTGGGGACCAAAAGAGTAAGCAGTTTAAGCTGAATTTAAGAATTTTCCTTAAAAAAACACCAATTTTTGCATATTTCTGATCAAAAAAATTGAAAAAATGTGTGTTAGATCACCTAGTTACACGAATTATAATTTTTAAACTGTCACTTTAGTGTAGTATGGTGCCTATAGATCATGTGTGGTAAAAAAGTATATTGTTATGAGTTAATAGCCCCTTAAGCAACTTGATGCGACAACCCTCTCGGCAATATTGCAAGACCGTTAGAAGCAACAAAAAATCTACGATTCCGAGCCCGCCGCAAACCAAACTTTCACTCAAGTCTCACCACATAATTTTGTACGCTATATAATATATTATTAATAAATGTCGGACAGTACTTCAACCAGTAGAGTAACCCACCTGCCGCAGGCATATCCTCCGACCCCGAGAAGAACACAACTCCTTATAACCCTAAAGAGCATATACCTCACCACAAGTATGGCCCATAATATCATCCTTGCTTGCTAGAGCTTGCCTGACTACGAATCCTATTATAAGCCACACTGCAGCTTGTTTTCTCCAAGCCACATGTTCTGTCAAAACCAAAATGGCCCATAAAACCATTACGAATACACTCGCCGGGAACACGCAAACGGGGGAGTAAGAAAACAAAACACCAGAACTTCTCATCTAATCGAATCACCCTATCTATTGACGTTATACACTATTGAATGTAAACCCACCTCCTATCCATCAGTCCGCTGGCATATCCCAGGCTAGATATTATAGAAAAACAATAATCGCAATCACCATCACTAAGCGGTAAGAGGAGATGGCACTGCAATTGGGCATACATCTCACTGCTTGCTACACATAAGGGACTTCTGCCATCGCCGACTACGAATTGAAGCAGCCCATCTCAATTGACTTTGTAAAGTGTGATTCTCCGTGTCATTGCTGTCTACTCCCCCACCAATAGGAAATTTGGACCCCCAAGAGCGCCTGAGTAGTATATTTATGACAATTACACCAACAGTTCATGGCTGGCGATACTAAAGGTAATGCACCGAACATGGGAATTTAACTACTGAAAACACCCGAGGCACACGCTCTGATGGATCATGTTCCATAGCTCGGACCCCGAGATCGTTTGGCCAAGTAGACGCGACTATCACCACTTTCTGCCGGCATACGCCACCAGACGTCTCGATATCGCATTCTCCATAACGTAAAAAAGTATTCTTATGACTCCGACAATACAAGCACTGTACTTCTCGACCACGATTCCAATTTTGTTGTTACTAAGTAACAAAATTTCTTCACTCCTCACCCCCGGTTGTACATTTTGCCTATATGCACAAGCTGACTTGGCACAGTACCGTAATCATCCATCACTCCGTCTGACCTGGCTGTGTCACTCCTGAACTCACCTAGGTTCATCTCTTAGTTATTGAGAGAGAGTGGATCTCCTAACCTCAACCATCACAAATGCTGCTCTCAGCATCAATCCGAAGGTAGCTTCAAGGAAAAGAGAAGGTTTACAATATGATTCTATCCGCCCGGAATAAGACATGACATTTTGTGAAGGAACAGAGCCATGGAGACACAAACTGGGCAAGCTTCAGGGGAACGACCGGACACAAAGGCAGAGTATAGGCAGACTGCTGCGCAGCTAAGAAAAGAATACAAATATACAGCAACACCTATGGGAAGCCACGGGTGGTATCAAGGTCTATCAGTGAAAGGATCACACTTATATGGCCACTGGCCAACGTATGCACGAGAAAACTAACACTGCTAACTCTCCTTTTCAAACTGTGATGGTTGTGTGGGCGCTTAGTGTTGACAAAAGCTGAGCCATGCTTGACCAATACTTGAAATGGCCTTATGCCCAAAATCACCGCTATAGTATAGGCGGCCCTTACCTAGACAAGGGACACAATTAAATTAATTAAGTCCATCAGTTCTTGTCTTAGTAGTTTGTAAACGGTTGACTTTGGAGCCGTCCTAGCAACGAAGCAACATAATAAATTCAAGGTTTGTTTTTCTGAATCAGCCTTGTTATTGATGGCGTTGGCCGTGGGGATTTCTTACACTGTCCATCACTGATACTTATATTTCATACTAGGGGTAAACGCAAAGTCGTTCGTTAGGACGAGTTGAGGAGCCAGTGTTTAGTACCCCGTAACATTCCTTTTCTTCCCCCACCTCCCTATGCCTATACATAGGCGAGACTTGCGCATTAGGCTAGAATTGCGCATATGGCCTTACAGTTGACGCGCCCTTATACCAACTAAATCTTAAAAACCCTTTTATTTATTACCAATGCTAAATATCAAATTTAAATGCAAATGTTTCCGGTACTCACAACACATGAGCTCGCTCACTCGTCTAACAAACGACTTTGGCGTTTCTATAGGTGTAGGTTGTGCTTAAAGCGCCCTTTATAGGTCGAAAATTGTGGCGAGACGGGGGTTCAATTCCCCTGGTCGGGAAAGATTGTTTCGCAATTCAGATTGATTTAAAAAAATTATATAAACATGTTTTTGAAAGGCCTGAACGCAGTGTAGTCCATCATCTGTGAACAATTACGATGAATAACATAGCCAGGCCAGTACAAAATACGTGTAAATATTGGCAAGGTTTATTCAATCTCCGAGTGGAAAATTTGGATGAATTGGGACATTTGCATTTAAGTTTGATAATTATATTTGTTATAAAATAAACACATTTTAACAAAACTTGTAAAAATACCAGCAAAACCTTACACACTCAAAAGAAATGAGAGATATAAAAAGTAACGGCCAAGCTCATCTACCCTTCCACTTTAGCGCATTGAGTTTAATTCATAAACGAAACGTACACAGGTCCCGTAACAACATCATAGAAAAGCTTAAGAATTTTGCATGAACCATTACGTTTAAATTAAACTAGATCAAATATACTATTACTCTCTGGGTATGAATAATCATGTTTTAAATTAATGCCTCTTAGTTTGCAATTCTATTTTGCCAAGCTTTTCTTATGATGTGGTTACGGGACACTGGTACGGTGTATTGAACTAGAATGCGAAAATGTAGGAAGGGTAGATGAGCTGTTGGCCCTTTTGTTTGATCTGTCATTTCTGTGTTGATGTGTGTGTAAGGGTATTGGCGGTATTTTACAAGTTTTTGGTATGTGTTTAGTGATACCAATATAATAATCAAACTTAAATTGCAAATGTTCCGGAGTGGACTCAACACATGAGTCGCTCATTTTGGTTCTACAACGACTTTGGCGCTTCCCTAGTCTAGTTAGGCTAAGGCATCCTGTAAAGACGAAAGTGGGAGGAAGTGGGTTCAACCCCTGGGTCCGGGAAGGGATTTGAAATTTCTGGATTGTATTTTAAAAAATTATAAAACATGTTTTGAAAGGCCCATATAACGCAGTGTAGTCAAATCATCATCGTGACAATACTATGGAAAACATAGCCGCGAAATACGTGTAAACTTATTGCAGGTCTTAACTCAACTCAGACGGAATTGAGGGATACCTTGGGCGTATGACAAAATTTCCCGAAATCAACTGTGCGGCACGCATTTCACAGCCAGGCAAATCACAAACAAATTTTTTGTTTCAAATTCAAAAACCATTGTCGCATAAAATAATTCCTACTCAGCAGCAGTTCCTATTTTCATTTATTATTCTTGTGTGTTTAAATCGCCAATGAAATCTAGCTGAATATTTGATAGCATGTTGCTCAGTAAAAAAACCTTTGAACGAGATGTCTGTTTAAAATTTCAGCGCGAACCGTTCAGCGAGGTTGGGTGATTTTCACCATATGTACACACACACTACCACACACTGTCCTTGGTCGGAGGTAGACGTGTTTTCGTTCCCTCACGCTCTCTGTTGTATTATTGATACCTATAGCAATCTGCAGTGCATTGTGTGGCCGCATTCCAACCAAACACTTGTTGTTTTGATTGTGTTTTCGGGCGTATTTTGTGTAGGTTATCTATCGGATTTATCTTCATTTAACAAGTTTATCCTTGTTCAGTTTTTTCTCCTCTTAGTTTTCGTTGGTGTAGGTTTCATTACGAATTTTTAAATTTTTAAGCACAGTTTTGGACTTGGAATTTTTTGCATTGTCTAAGTTTTTTGTCTTTCAGGTGAAGGCCTATTTAAGTAAGGCTTCACGCTTGATAAGTTCTTGTTTGTGTTTGCCAAGCACTAGAGTGAAACCTCGAGCACGCATTCTAGTGTAGTTTTTACGTTTTGAATTTTTAATTTTTAAAACCCCTCTTTAGGACTCTGCCATTTTTTCTCAATCTGAGAAAATTTTATATTTCATTGATTTTTCGTTCTTCTTGTCAGCTTGCTGATATGGTCACTCGGGCAGGTAGCAACTCGCTGACGTTGTTCGCCTTGTCAGGCGTGGTAATTCTTTTTAATTCAAGATACTTGAGGTTTTCGTGGCCTATACTAGGCAGATGAGTGCAAACAAGGCCTCCAAAGATTTTTTTTTGAGAAGACCCCTGTCCCCGCTTCTAAAGCTGCGGACATGGTAAGGATACGAAATCGGCCCTTAAAGCGAGGGGCTCAACACAGGTGGTGCAATAGTCCCTTGTTCGCAAGGGGATATTACAACCCTGGAGATTTCAACAGTGACTGCCCTCAGGCCTTCTCTCGGCGGCTAGTCACTGCACTGTTAAACAAACAACCTGTACTGGCGCTGAGCTGAAGTAAGCACAACAGTATCTGACAAAACAGTTCATTCCTGCATTTCTCCGCGCCTTGACAACAGGTCGCATATCTGACGGTCCATGCGACCAGCCCTGTTGAGGCTTTATGGCACTTTGAAATCAACAGTTGTTGTGGTTGGCTGTTCAGCCAGGCGCACCTAGCAACATTGTTTGCCCCCGGACACCAACCCCTTACATTACCAAGTGGTGTCACCACCCTCAAAACTCACCACAGGTGCTACCCCACCCCACCTTACCAGTATGCGAAAGTATTCACGGCTATCGTGTCACGAGCCGCCCTTACCCCGAACGTTACTAAGCCGACCAGGCCCAGGCTTGTGTCGGTCGGGCTGCTGGGTACCACGGCACCCCAGTGTTTCGGGCAGATCAACCCTTAACTGGTCAGGCATGTCACAGAAGGGACCAGGCCCTCTGTTTCCTTTCAATAGAGAATGTCACCATCTCACAGTACATCGCGGTCCCTGGCGCGATGTCATCGGGGGCCAAAACAATATACCTTTGCCTCCAGGATGGCTCAGGGCCGCGTGTGCTTTGTATCTGAAGGTAGTAAGGACCTTGGTGGACACTTCATGCTTGACCTATGGAGGGATACAAATCAAGGACCAGTTGTTTGTCGGCGCGACAGGTCTTGTCACATCCCCGCGAGCGCCTTGGTGTACTGTCCAATTGCCCAGCCCCCACATTCCCGCACCGAGCCATCGAGGGCCGAGATTTAGGCCAAAACTGGTCCGAATAGTGTCCCGATTGGGTTAGCATCACCGTTGGTGTTAAGGAGGTTGACATGGCCCACCGTCTATCAGGTTTTCGCACCTGTCAGCAGATTTTTGTATTTCAAGGCCTGGAAAACATTCAACCTACCCAGACTCTGTCCTGCGTAGACTTTGATGGGGAGCGCATCGGTTGTTCCTCAGCTTGACGACATTAATGCTTTTAAGTGCAAGAGACTGGGGACACATTGCCAAGGGCTTGGCACAGTACACAGTAAACAAAAGCCCTATCGTATAGCGGCGGAGCTGCACCCATGCGGCTGGCGGCGAAAAAGAGGGAAGGACCCGGTTGGGAGATATGGGAGATGCCATGTATGCGTCAACCTCAGCGGCGGGTGCTGAGCAGAGTGAGGCCTTCAAAGCCACTAGTGGCCACGGCCCAGGTCTTTCTGGGCCGCACCCTCGCCTAAACGGGAATGACTGCGGCGGCCACTCCTTCTCCTCATATCCATACTTACCCCCGTGGAGGGAGATGGGGGTTGTCACTCAATTGACGTAAGAGGCGAAAGTACACACGCAGTGAAGTCCCCAGCTAAACAAAAAGGGCGGGTTTTCAAATTTGTTCAAAAACACACAATGAGGGAGGCAACACAATGGGACTGGGTGACCATGCCCCTGCGCACATAGGGGAGCTGCTGTAACAGCGGAGGAGCCGAAAACACAACGTTGCTGTAAACCTGCGCATCCGCAGTTCTTTGCCAGACGTTTAAGGGCAGCGGATTTTCAGCACTAACAGGTTGCTATCGCTGTCACCGAAGACATAACGAGGGGACTCTTACAGATGTCTTGCTGTCGGATGCAAGCCGGCGTTAGGGAAGTGCGAGCCATACGCGGCAGGGTTGAAACGCCTTACTAGGCACCCTGCGTAAAGGCACAAAAACTTCTTCTTAGGTCCGTTTGTACCCTTTTAGGGGTTTCTCTCTCTCCATAGGTCAACAACTTCTCAGGAGAGCCTTGGGTCAAATGGAGTGAGTTGACGCCAAACAAACATGGAGAGGCACACAATCTTAACTCTAAACACAAAGAAGAGCGTCCCAAGCGACTTCAAGTGGAGTCAGCTGTCTAGTTTCTCGATCGCCATTTCCCCGACGTCGTCCCTCGTTACAAGCGAGACAAACACGCCTCAGCACACCACTTCCCCTTTCCTGTATATGTCCAAATATACCCTTCTATTTATCAAAACCCCACCAGTTCAAGTGTGTACGGGCACCAGATCGGACTCGCAAGTCGTCCCCATGGTGTTTCGTGCAGCACAGAACAATCCTACCCCAAGTCTACTTCAAGAAACTTCTCTTGGAGATTTCCATGCCACAAATTCGGAACCTTGTCACGTCGTTTGTATTTAGTATGCCGACACGACCAGCATTTGGCTTGGGACGTGGTTAGGGCCTCTCGAGCGACACATCCGGAGATTGATGGCGGTGCTGCGGAGCCGATGCCGCCAGATCCTTTGGTTGAGCAGGGGACTTTCAAACCTGCACGTTGAAGTCAAATGTTCTGGACAGGTATGGTGGCACCGAGAGTATCATCGCGCTTTTCTCGTCAGTCTGCCTCCGAGACATGTCCCCCCCCCCCCCCCCCCCCCCCCCGTGCCCTGTCAGAATTTTTCCGATTGTGGCGGTGTATGTTTCATCCCATTGACCCGGTTTACTTTGTAGGTAATGCCCCCTTTTTACAGCACTCGGTTCACGCATCGATCGATTTTTACGCTTCTCCCGAAGTCACGGACCAAAAAAAAACCAAAAAAAAAAAAAAAAAAAAAAGCAAAAAGAAAAATAAAAACAAAAAATAAAAAAAACAAAGATACGAATATTAAAAAGAAAAAAAAAAAAAAAATAAAAAAAAAAGCAAAAAAAAAAATAAAAAAAAATATGCAAAACACACAAAAAAAAAAAAAAAAAGTAAACACCAAACGGGTGAAAGGAAGTCCGGGTTTGCCCTCGTTCTCTGATCACCTGGCCCTACTTACCACCAGTTCAACTGCACATAGACGCCCCAAGTTCGCCTCTCACTATTGGCGGTCTCACTGGAATAACACCCTCTCGAGGACCCGGTTACTTATGGGCGATTGCATGCGAGAGCTCTTCTCTCGTTCAGAGGCTCGGACCGCCACCTGCTATGCCACCCTACACACTGGTGGGAAGCTCCACCAAGCAGGAGAATGTTCGGACCATGACTATCCGATTCGTTCTGACTACAGGCAGGCAACTCAACGGAGGAGAGGCCTTTCGTCAGCGTCTGAGCGAACGAGTCGATCGAAATCGTGTCACCGGTCCCCATGCTTGCCGGCAAACAACCGGAGCTGAGACTAGGCGTCGGCGAGTCTAACGAGCAGTGTGCCGCGAAGCATTACACTAGCGTAGAAGTAGAGGGAGAGTGTTGACAAAACTCCCGTTACGAGCAGCTACTATGCCACTGACAGTCCTGCAGAGCTCCGAATCTGGCACGAGGGGAATGGTCGACCGTACGTTTCAACCTTTGAAAACAACTTCGCTTTGAAGGGTCGTGTGGTGGTGCCGACGGCATGACTCTCCTGCACAGCCGCCACGGCAGCATTTTCAGGCCGTCTTTATGAGTGCCGTGCCGCTCGTGGTCATCGAGGGAGGGACTGCCGTTGTACGAGTCTCTGCCGGCGCTCTCTCATCTTCAAGCTGAGAGAACCGTTGACGGAGCCCCTTTCACCCACCAATGAACTCTCGGAGGCGCTGGGCCTCCAGCTGGAAACAGAGGGTGTAAGAGGCCCCGTGGCTAGACAGTTCTCAAGTGGACAGCGAGTTCTACTCGTTCTTCTAGGGCGTGAGCTGTCGGACCCGTGTCCGGGAGAGTGCTGGACAGCTGCTCTGGAGTTAGGCATTCCTCCCAAAAGTCGGGCTCACAGAAAGTCCGTGTGACCCTCCTGCCCAAGATCAGGAGACCAGGAATGGAGATTAAGAAGCTGGCGTCCCATCTCCAGAGTCCTCACCGTGGACTACAAGAGTGACTAGCCCGCGCCCTCGCCAAGCGCGGGGCCTGAGGCGAAGCGGGGGGTAGTTCGTGCAGTGCACCCTGACCAGGGTACTGTAATCCAAACGGGCGGACCATCTTGCGATAGTCTTCACGGCATTGTCTGAGGGATAGTCCTGTGGAGTACGTCCAATGCAGAGGGAGTGTGCCCCTGGCCGTCTGTCTCTCGACCAGCAAGGAGCGTTCGACAGGTTAACCACGACTATCTATGTTACCATACCTTCTTCGGCCTTCGGGTTCGGGAGCGAGAGTCTTTCCTGGTGTACTACCCTGCGAACGCTCTACGGCCGGTTTTTGCCACGTTGCCATGTGCGGGTGGGGTGTCGCGACCTGACACGGTCACCCTTTGCTTTTGGTATGTGGCATAGGACAGGGCTGTCCGCTGTCGGGGCCACTTTTCTCTGCTGGCGCCGAGAGCCGTTTCTCAGACTCTGCAGGGTCGAGACTGGTTGCTTCCGTCTGCTCGGGCCAACGGAAGAGAAGGCTGGATCGTCACACCGGATATGCAGATTGGGGACTTTCACGGCCTTTCATCGCAGAACACGGAAGGAGCCGGTGACTTCGACGCCTCCGGAGTTGTGTACGGTCGTCTACTCCGTCAACATGTCGGGGCCCATGCCTTAATGCCGTTCAAGTCCACGGGCCTGTGGGCAGGCCAAGCTGGCGTGGCCGTCAGGTACACGCCCACCTCTGATTCGCTTGGTCGAAGCGAAGTGGACACAAGATTCTTGGCGTTCTCGTGATGGGGAACACCCCTGCCGTGGTGGCACGGGAGCCTAGAGGATTGTTGTCTGCAGAAGTTCCTTGCCAGCAATACCAGGTGGCGTTTTAGGGCGTCCTTGCCATGTCGCTTCGTGGCCGCGTCCTGGTTTACAAAACGTCCAGTTCAGTGGCCCCCTAGGTTTGTGGTACACTTTCCACAATAGTGCCTCCCCCTACGGCTATTGGTAACCGGATGCAGGGGGGAACTAGCCAAAAAACACTTTTGTTATGGCGGGCAGGAGGATTGGACTGTTCTTACGAGACTCTGTGTGCTCCCGTCTCAACCTGGTGTAGGACTCGGGACTGGTTCACTTTGTAGTCCAAGGTGACCATGTGTTCCGGATGCTGTTCTGCCTACAATTATCTAGTCAGGCATGGATGAACCATTCCTGGTCCACGCCATGACCCCGGCCACTTCCTCGGAAAAGTTTTCCGGGACATTCTGCGGTCTTGGATGGAGAGGTACTGTTTCATACGCAAATCGGTGGGGGCCTTGCAGCCCGAGGTCAACATGTCCGAGTTCCTCCGCACGGTTCTGGTGGCTTTGGTTGACTCCCTGCAACCAAAGTCCGAGAAACTTCCCATCCACCCGTACTGGGGTTCTCCCCGTGACGTTTCCACTCACTCCTCGACTTCCCTACATCCCTACAAGGGCACCACTCCTATTTACATCCACCTTCCTTGGGTCTGGGTACTGGATGTAAGACCGTTGGGTGAACATGCTCGCTCGGCTGGACGAGTGGTTGGAGTGAGACTATTATCTTGCAGGGTTTTGAGACGAACTGCACCCCGTTCGGCACTCGCGAAGCCCTGAGAATCAACGAAACAGGATCCGGGCTTTCTTGCTAGCCTCCGCTTCCGGTGGGGTCAGTGGAGGATTCCGGGTCCTGAGCCCTGGCCACAGCCTCTTTTTTACCGCGGCCCGCTCTCCGGCAAGTGGGTCCCTCTGCTTCCGCATTCCAACAGGCGGTCGATCCTGCTTGACATCATGGTCAAGGGGCTTGGCATAGACGGTTCCGCAGAGGGCCAATGGTCCAATGACCGGGTCAACTGGAAAGGCCTAGCCCGCTCACCGTCCTTGGGACTCGATTCCGAGGTGGTGTGGCGCTTCAACAAGAACCGTCTAGCTGACCCCATATTCCTTTATCATGCGGGGTTGGCCGCCTCCCGCCTGTTGCCCCTGGTGCCTGGTCGAGGGGTCAGCGTGGCACATGCTGGTGTCCTGTCGGCAGGCAATACCCATGTGGCGATTGGCTGACTCCCTCATCAGGGGCATTCTGGGACGCCCTAGACTGTCTCTGAGGGATTTGTATGTCGGTTTCTGGCCCGACAAATCATCCTCTGTCACCCAAATCGATCTTGCCAATTTCGTTCTCGTGTTGGCCAAGAGCACGGTCTACAGGCTCCTGGTCTGCTATTTCAAGGATGGCAGAGTGCCTGCTCCCTACGAAGTTGTCCTCAAGGCCCGTCTGAAGTCCCGACTCCTCAAGGAATATGCTTGGCACCTTGGGCGAGGGACGATTGACGGCTTTGAGGCAAAATGGTGCGATAGAGAGGCGCTCTGCTCCATCCTTGATGGGGAGCTCCTCTTTATTCAGGCACTGAACCAGTAAGGACCTTCTGTTTTCATTTAGTGACCGATAGGGTTTGCACTCCCAAACCCTAACATTGTTTATTGTTTATTTTCTCCTTGGTTTTTAGTATCTTGACGGAAAGGAAGAAGCCCATCAGGCTCTTCCTCTTTCATTCTTATTCTTTTGTTTCTCATTATATCTTCAAGTCAATTTGATGTTCCGTCACCTTTATGTTCTTTCGTTTATCGTTATTGAGAAACTTATCCTTTTGGAATACGTTATCTCTCCCCTATCGGCCCCTTTATAAATAAATAAATAAATAAATAAATAAATAAACACACACACACACGCTCAGACTAACAGAATAAGCGCTGTTTTAGTTAAATGGTATCACTCGTTTTATTAAAAATATGATCTTTGGTTGGTTATCGTTCACTTGTCGATTGCGTCGGGGCCTACAGGGTTTGGCTTAGTTGCTTTGATTTACTGTCGCCCACTGAAAATCAGTTATATAACTGAGTGGGTAGACTCTAAATACAATGTATGTATTATTTATTATTATTTATAACGACCATTTGCTCACTCACCATCACAATTCAACCGGACAAAAACATCACCCCTGAAGACTCGTCACCATTCTCAAGAAGCTTAACCTCAAGAAATCTCCGGGGCCAAACGAAATCACAGCAACTCTCATATTGCAACTACCGGGCACAGCAGTTAATCAAATTTATCACATCTGTCAAGCATCACTTCAACTGGGCGCCAAGCCAACCATTTTCGTGGTAAAAAAAGTAAAAATTTTAAACTCAAAATCATAAAAAAAAAAAATACTTGGCCATTGACCTTTTAGAGTTCTCGTAATGAACCAAATTCAATGGCCAAGTAATGTTTTGTATAATTTTGAGTTTAAAATTTTTACTTTGTTTTTTCACGAAAATGGTTGGCTTGGCGCTCGTCAACAGGCGAAATGATCTTACTTATTATCAATGCGAAACTAGGGAGAAAAAATTAATGCTTGGCTCAACTTCTATATCTCATAGCATTCACAGCCGAAGACTTGGAAGGAGAGCTTGGCTGCCATTTTTACAATTTTTTGTAATTGGGGGGGATCTAGTATCTACCCACTAATTCCTGAACACTATATGTACCATTTACAAAATGTTTGATAGATTTAAGTTTGGACAATGAATGAATGAATGAACTAAGTTTTCCCGTCTTTAGGAAACATAAAATTTGGCATATCTTTTTCAAGCGATTGAAAGGGCCCTGTAAACACCAAAGTTTCAAGTTGATCTTCAGAAACAATCACTCCGTTGAAACAGGCTTTGTCAGTTGAAAATTTGAATTTTCCTCACCATTCTGCACATTGTCATATTCACAGTCATAGTTTTGTACGATTGGAATATAACTTGAAAGCTCTTCTACCGGAATTCGTACTTAACAACCCAAAGTTGTCTGTGTTAGGTACACTAGCACAAGGAGAAACACTTGATTGGTTTTCGATTTGATTAGTTGGTGGACATTGACTAGTATGTTCCTCATTCTTTTCATCGACACTTACAGCACACGATATTTTATTTTCAATACAAAAACTAAGTTTCCTTTGTTTTGGGTTATATCCCGCTTGAAATAAAAGAGCGCATTTTTTATCTGTTCTCTTTTGACTCCCCGTCTTGTGTATATATTTTTGTTTTTCACTCATTTTTCACTTTTGAACTACACGACACGCACATCGCAAATCACGTCAACCACACAAATAATAATCTACCACGAACGATATTCACCAGAGAAAGAAACCAACTGACTAACCTTTATCCATGCAGTGTCAGATGTTTTGGCACAATATACAAGTGATTGACATTTATGATTTTGGTGGATACCAGACTGAGTGTTGAGCGCCGCTACTCTAAATATTTTGGGGGCTTTTAATTTTCATAACAGGGACGTGACTCCGAGCCATGCCGCCAGCTTACAGGGTTCATTGTTGAAATTTTCGAAGGTTATTTCCCTTCCTTTCATCTTCATCTCTCCATACAACAAGCACAAACTTATATCAACACATCCATATCGGGACCATGCAAAGGGATTTTAGTTAGTTTCAAGAATTTATTAGTCGGAAGAAGGGGGTTGGAAGTGAATGGTGCACTACTTGACCTCGGATATCCTCATTCGGAGTCATTCCGTATTCGGTCCCATCAAGTCTTACCTTACCTACAATGCTTCTCAAAACCTTCATATCTACAGCTTGCACAAGGCTCTCATCCACTGTTGTCATATTCCAAGTCTCTGCTGCATATGTCATTATTGGAAATATATAAATATATACATGAAAACATGTAAAATAGTTGTAAATTCTCAGTTAGAGGATTAGCTCATCTGGGAGTTTTAGTTGAGTAACAGGAAATGAAAATGCATTGTTGTTGTAATGCTACTATTTCAAATATTTACGAAAATGTAGTTTATTGTTGTTTCTGCATCTATGTAATTAGATTTATTTAGTTGTCCTCCTTTGTAAATCAGTTTTCATAACTGAATATGATAGACGTTAAATAAATAAATGAAAAAATAAAATAAAAAATAGTCACAAGAAGTTTTTTCCCCACAAGTTGTCCACAAATCACGTAAAGTGGTAAACGCAACTTTACAGAAATGAGTAACGCTGCTCGTTGAAAATTATCAAGATTTAAAAAACAAGAATCAACTGTTATAGTTACTAAAACAGTAATTGCATTATATTCGTTGCAAGTGTTTAGTTACTATCAAACTCTGAAAATGTCCTTTTCTTTTGTATCAGATGAAACAAGCAGCGACGAAAAGAGCAGCGTCGAGTCCTCTGAAGATGATGATTGAAAGAAATTTAGTAATTGAAGAACCAAAGCACGGAAATTTAGCATAATTTGCAACCTTTTTTTCTGTTTATTATCTTATGTTTCTTCTTCTTCTTTCTTATTCTTAGATCTTAAGCGTTTTGTTATTACTTCAACTTAATCTAAATTAACTGCTGAATACTAAGTGGTACCTGCAATAATGTAACATGTCTTTTTTACATAACGCACTTGACTAGAGATTCTGCTACTACTACTCGTAGTTATAGTCAAGATTTTGAATTTCAAATTGATGTATGCTATTCAGTTCTGCTTCCGTTGAAATTCTAAACTAGAATAGCAGTGACAAAATCAATTGCATCAAAATAACAAAGCTATGTCTCTTTGTTTTCTCTCAATCTGTGTAACCTTAGCTGATATGTATATCATAATTTAATTGTTGTAAAAAATTCAAAATATTAAAAAAATTAAATGGTAGGCCTATTTTTAATGATTTGAGGCCAAATATGTAACGTATTACCATAAATGCATTTTTAACTATTTTTACGATCTCACAACCGCGTTTTATGACCCGGCACCACCACCATGATCCAGCCAAGATTAATTTAATTTCAACTATCTACCCGGCACCTCCACCAAAATTACGAAATCCATCCATCATCCTTCAACGCGACTAAAAAAAGCGTTCGCGAAGCGGTCTAGTAAATCGAAAATATTCCCACTTATCGATATCGCATTAAAATACAGATTTTTGACCAGTCCTAGTTAAAAACAGCGTAAAACAAAGAGTTTTTTTCTTCAAAATTGGAATAAAAAGCTGTCGATCCGTTTTTGCACCCTCAAAATCCGTTAAAACGGATAATTTCCGTAAAAACGCCACCCTGCGCTAGGGTTTAAACAGCGGAAGAAAAAGATTAAGTGAAGAAATTATAAATACGAATAAGTATACAATGAACAATGATTATCCAGATTAACGCTGTAAAGTAACCAAACTCACAAATCTACCATGATATTAATGACGGGAATAAAAACGTCTATTTAAAAATATGATTAAACATTATTTTTGTTAATAACTTGCTGAAGGTGTATTAAATCTGCCCATCAATAAGGATGCTATATAATGTTTTAGTGACCCTGTGGTGTGGGTAAGGGGGTGGAGAACTGCACCTAAATCAACCAGGCACCTTTACCATCAAGTTGGATCAGATCAAAACGTTGTATTTATTGCGTCCGTCTTCGACAATCTGTTTATTAGCATCTTATTTCCCACAATTAAGTATGAAGGCTGGCAAAAACACACAAGGTGTCTGCCGGGCCTCTTATTGCTATGTTGCTCATATAGCTTTGCTCCCTATTTTAGGCTAGAGTGGTGCATTGTGACTTGACGGTTGACGCGTCCTTAATCCAAACAAACAAAAAGTAAATAAACCTAACAATTACGTAACAATCTTTTCTACAATAATCTGAAAAGAAAATAATGGCAATACAGGTACATAAAGATGGCGGAAGAGTGACAGTGGTGTGTGTGCAAGGGTGGCCGTAAAATTGACGAATTCAAGTTTAAAAAGTAATTGTGGGCCACAAGTTGTGTATGGCTGTATTGTGTTTTATTACAGGTTAGTGGTACATTAAAGTATATCGACTTAAGTAAAATGGGGGATGATATAGGCCCTATCTGCCAAAATATCGGCGTCAGTGTTGGAGGCCTTGAAGGATGTAGGGGTTTTGCGTGAACTAGTAGAGGCGTTGTTGCCAACGATTGTACCGCTCATTGTAAAACAAGTTACAGCGGCAGTACTAACGGAATTGGAATTGAAAGGTAGGCCTAAGCCTGATGAGGCAATTAAAGATCAAGTTAGGAATCTTGAAGCAAGATTAGAGGTTAAGACTGACGACCTAGAACAGTATGGTCGTCGGGAAAACCTATGCATATTCGGAGTTCTGGAGCTAGAGGATGAAAATACCAACAATATGGCGTTGACGGTATTCAGTGGCAAAATTGGACTGAATATCGAGTTAAGGGATATTGCGAGATCTCATAGATTAGGTAAGCTAGTGGCTAACTCAAAGAACCCGCGACCCATAATTGTCAAAATGACAAGCTATCGATCACCTAATTTGATCTTTAGTGAAAGAAAGAAGTTAGCAAAAAGCGGAGTTGTAATCAGGGAGGACCTAACGGCTCCAAGAAGGTTGGTACTGTCGGCTGCAATAAATAAGTTTGGAACAAGAAACGTCTGGACGAGAGATGGGTGGTATACTGGAATGACAATAACACGCGAGATTCGGCAACGTCCGTTGCTGAATTCTTCAGAAAGTCGAAAGAGAGCGCCACGGACCGGGACCAGCTGCAAGAGGAGGGATACGCCCAGCGTGGATACCTCCCTCAAGGCCCGTTCCCGTAAGGCCCGATACCTTTTTTCCCCCTTAAAGCCCACCTTTCTACCTGTTGATAAAGACCATGTTACACAAGGGTGTATTCCCTTAAGGCCCGTTCCCGCAAGGCCCACAACCGTTTCCCTCCCTAAGGATTAGTGGTTAGCCTCCCTATTATTATTTAATTGCAATTTAATCAGATTTACATAGGTGTAATCAAACTGCAGTTGTAGGTAAACAAATAAAGTAACAGGAATCTGGTAAATGCACAACTATTGCCGATGTACCGGGTAACAACATATTATACTATCATGAAAAGTCTACCATTAACAATTACAATATCAATTTAATTTTGGCTTAAATTTATTGCATAATAAATTTATGATAACGTAGGTAATGCACTATCAACGGCGCAGTGGTTTACCACAATTTACATGTCTATATTTATGTGGTGTGTATGTATCTTTAACTTGGTTCCAATTATTTATGAAAATTAGTGATTAATTTTTAATCATTCATAAATCAACGACATGTGGTGTTAGTATATTTGACTGGTGTAATTTTTTGTGCACTGATGTTGTTTGAGGTATGCTTATTACCCAAATACAGTATCTACCTCTAAAACATGTCGGGAAATCGCTTAAATTTGCATTTTTAGACGAGTGAGCGTAGCGAACGTAAGTCTTTCCTAACGCTATACTCGATCGGGCCTTGGCCGTGAGCATTGTCTGTTAAATGTCTGTTTGTCCGGGCTCATACGGCCGAACGGCCAAATAGATTGAGCTGAAATTTTAAACAGACATCCGTGACCATGTAACTTAGAACTGCTAACAAAATGAGCAATATCCGTTGCGATTTAAGCTGACAAGAAATAAAAATTTGAATCTAGATTGCAAATGTTTGAAATACCCATTAGTAAAATAGAACACAGCCTGTGAAAGTTTGCGATCAGAACCAAGTAAATTTGTTTATTATTTTGTTTTCATTATGCATGCCTTCTGTCATTCTGTAAATGATGCTAGGCCATTGCTGGCTATCAAGGATACTATTATACACTTCGTTTGGGCTGGTGATGATCTACAAGAAACAGTGCGACGTATTTTATCTCGCAAACATCAGCTGGTAAGTAGGGTAGTATATTACTTTCCGAAACTAGAATGCGAGCTCTGGTAGTCGTTGTCGGGGACCCCCCATATTCTCTGACTACCTTCCCAACGACGACGACCAGGACAAAACGAACGATGACAAAGACGATGACGACCACGACGCGAGAACCCTCCCTTTTCTTTCACCTTTACCCGCGTGGCTATTTCTGACCAGCACCAGCATGGGATTTTCCTCCCTATATCCTCTAGGCAAGAGTGGTGATTTTTGACCTAGCGGTTGTCGCACCCTTAATCCAAACTAAAACTAAATTGGGACGTATGGGACCAGCCTTTTTCATAATAGGACGACGACAAACGGTTGACGCACCCTGAAACAAAAAAACTATAAACCACTTTCTCTGTTCAACCTAGACCCAAATATTTTATTTTTTTGGGTTTATTTGGATAAAGGACGCGTCAACCGTTAGGTCATAATGCACGACTCTAGCTAGGGGATGGGGAGGAGGGGCCCATGCTGGTCAGAACCAGCCATGGGTAAGGGGAGGAAGGAGGATTTCTCACGTCGTGGTCGTCATTGTCTTTGTCATCGTTCATTGTGTCATTGTCACCGTCGTCGGGGAGGTCTTCAAGGGAAGGGGGAGGTGTCCCCGACGACGATTGCCAGAGCTCGCCTATGGTTTTGGGGAGTAGCTGATGTTTGCAAGGTGGACCTTTTCTCTTGAATCGCCTTTTACGATTAGCAGAGCCATGCTCTGGGCCAATTCTACCCCGAGCCCAGACGGAATCGTCTTTAATTTTTCATACATTGACGCTGGAGGAAGTACTAGGGGTCATACACCGGCCGTTCCATTTAGCCTGGGGCGTGTAGCTCTATCTGTTCAACAGGGGTCTGTGACCACAAATGTTTGTATAAAGATTATAACTAGGGAAACGCCAAAGTCGTTGTTAGACGAGTGAGTGAGCCATGTGTTGTGTACCCGCTAACATTACTTTGCTTCCCCCTACCTTTGACCTCCCTAGCCTATCATTGGTTAAAGTGGCGCATTATGGCCGGACAGTTGACGTGCCCTTAAACTTTAAAACTTATAATTACCTAACTTAAATCCAATCAATGTTCACGGGTACTCAACACGTGGCTCTCTCACTCGTCTAACAACGACTTTGGCGTTTCCCTAGTTTATGCTTAGTGTCAATAAAAAAATACCGAAAATATTTTTTTTCCAATTTACTTTTAAATAACTTGGATGCATTAAATATTCAAACTTTTAATATACATTTATCTTAAATAATGGATAACATTAGGTTCCATACCTTCTTTACATAAAACACATTTTAAACCAAGTTAAAGTATGTTTTACTATATCCTCAAAATACTAATATATGTTATAACAATGAAACGTTTTCACAATATCTTTAATCGGGAAATACACCCGCAAGTGATTTTTTAAAATATGATAGCTGTAATTATTTAATTGATTTAAATATGATGCCATTGAAGTCGATTATATGTATCAAAGAGATAATGGTTTCAATAGACATGCTTATAATCTACGTTAGATTGTTAGCATATGGGCAAATACGCACTAATTTCATGGCGAACATGTAAAATAGTCTGAGTCTTAGTGACAAAATTACTAGGAAGCTTCGCAAACGCTTTTTCAGGCGCGTTGTTGGATGAGCGTATGTTTTTTTAAACAAAAAAGCCTAAAATTGCGATTTTCAAGAGAAATTATTTTTCGATTGCGCTCAAATTTTACACAAATATATAAATTCATAAAATTGAGGATCTGTAAAAATATCATTACAATCGGATAAAGCATCTAGATGTTATAAGTCGAAGAATGTTTTAATAATAAATAAAAAACCGTTAAATTGCGATTTTCATAAGAAATAGTTTTTCGATGGCGCTTAAATTTTACACGAATATATTAATTCATAAAATTAAGGTTTTGTGAAAAAATCATAACAATCGGATAAAGCGTGTAGGTATTATAAGTCGAAATTTTTTAAAAATCGAAAAAAATCGTAAAATTGCGATTTTAATAAGAAATAATTTTTCGATTGCGCTCAAAAACGTGGCAGTTCTAAT